>CAUJRU010003348.1:0-51057 GCA_963277665.1 Viscum album | reverse complement strand
AAAATTTTGATATACTTTTATAAAATGAAACTCTATATAGTCTATCTTATTCCTACTAAGACATAACATTTTTTACTATAAAGTCTCTGTCACACCCGGACATCGCACCGAGGTATGTCTATTTAGTATTATTATTTTTATTTTTATTTTTATTACGTGAGTTTAGTTGCCGTTTTATAATTTTCTTTTCATTGGAAAGCGGGGTGAGCACGCAACTAGTGTGCGCATCTACGTTGATAAATGAACGATGCCATGACAATGCCCGATGAGCGGGCAGGGCACAGGTAAAGCCACGCGGCCTCCCTGGTGTGCGGATGGACCTTCTTATCATTTACTTTTTTTAAAACACATTTCTTTTATTCATTAACACCGCTATTTTTATTATTATTATCATTATTAGTTTAGGTTAGATTTTCTTTTTAAGTTTTAATTAACTTATTTTTTTCCATCCCATTATTCTTATTTTATTTTATCCCTCCTCTACTTCTCTTCTTATTACCACATCTTCTTTTATTTTTATTTATCTTTTATTTTATTTTATTTTATCCTTTCCATTCTATTTTCTTTTATTTATTTTTTTCTTTTTTCTCCCACTTTTGCTCTCATTATCTCCCGCGGGTTACTGTTCATCCGCCTCCCACCTTGTGCCGCGTCGAACCCTATCCGCCTCACACATCTCCTCTTGCAGACCAGCTGTAGCTTCCTTCTCTCGGCCTGCTTGCCCCGCTGCCGGATCCCCGTCGTGCTGCACCCCATCCATTCACTCCTTTCTTCATTTTTTTCTTTCCTTCTTCTCCATGTGCGGCGCATCTCACTAGTTTCCCCTCCATGTAGCCTCCCCTTCTCTCCTTCCAGCCTCCTCATTCCAGCAGCCCCGGTCGCTGCTTCGTCTCCCTCTCCGGTGAACCCGAACCGCCGCCCCCTGTTCCATCCGGCATCGCACCGCCTGTCCGACCCCCCCACTAGCCACTGCCCGGATGTGCTACACCCCATCCCTCTCCTCCTACCCGGCCGTCGGACTCCCTTAGTCCCGACGAAACCCCCCCCCCCCCCCCACTCTCATCTTCCAGATCACCTGTTCTGGTCGTCGGACCCCACTCCTGCACTTCTCCCTTCTGGTGGACTCCCCCTCTCGGCCCAGTCGAGGAGCAACCCTCCATGCCCTATCTGCTACAGGCCGTCACCTCTGCTCCCCGTCGCGCCGTCGCACCAAGCCCCCTCCCCATGTACCAGCGACCCCTTCTACTGGCTCCCAAGTCCAGCGCTGCCCCCTGCTCCCGGCCTGCGTTTCCCCTTGAGCCCTCCTCACCTGCACCATTCGACGGACAAACCGCCGACCCCCCTATTTCGGGCTCGGAACCACGCCAGAGCTCCTCTCTGATGCCCCTTCCGGTGACCGTCGCTGTCCACCAGCCCTCCAGTTAAGCCAATCCTTATTTTGATTATTATTATTATTATTATTATTATTGCATTTATTACTATTTATTTCTTTCTTTCTTTGAGTTTTGTTGTTCTGGTTTGTTTTTACGACGAATATAAGGTCCGATTATATGGTTCTAACTTGAAGTTTTTGTTAAATTCGTGTTTTGGGTTTGCGCGAGGTCCTTTGAGGTGTGATGGTCGTGCGTCGGGTCACTACTACAAAAACGGGTAATAACAGCGCTAAAATTGGGCTTTAACAGCGCTAGAAAAGCGCTGTAAAGCTCAGCGCTGATAAAGGGGGGGGGGGGGTCCTTTAACAGCGCTTTTTTAGCGCTGTTAAATGTCACCTTTAACAGCGCTAAAAAAGCGCTGTTAAATGTCACCTTTAATGGCGCTAAAAAAGCGCTGTTAAAGGATACCTTTAATGGCGCTAAAAAAGCGCTGTTATATGTTGCCTTTAACAGCGCTTTTTAGCGCTGTTAAATATCTCCTTTAACAGCGCTTTTTTAGCGCTGTTAAATGTCACCTTTAACAGCGCTAAAAAAGAGCTGTTAAATTCCTGCCTGCTTCTAATAAAAAACCTGCACTAGTACAGCCAGCCGAGCAGACCTGCACAAAAACCAGTATATCAACCACAGACCTGCACAAAAACCAGTATATCAACCACAAGCATGTCATCAACCGATCACAACCCAACCAAACAGTGTTCTTACCATGAGTTAGATACCATCTACCCAGAAAGCAAAACTACATCATTACATAGTATCACAAAATATTCCTATACAACTCAGAAGATAAATACTAGAACATTCCACTATGCATTGTTTCTCCTTGGATTGCCACTTGGTTTTTACAAATCATGCAGAGCCCGTGCTCCTTGAATCATTCTGCAATACATAAAAAGGATATCCTAACTCTCCCAACCATCACACTTAGTAATTATGTATATTAATACAAAAAAGGTAACATATCATAAATTGGGGGACTGTAATGAGACATCAAGATTAACATTCTATATATAGGATCGATGTCTGGTAGGATTGGTTGTGTTGATACATGACTCTACCTGGACCTCAAAAATAGATATATGATCTCACTCCAGGACTTTCAGAGAGACTCCAACTATGTCTAGGACGTCCTGCTGAAGCGATCGTACTACCGTAAGTCGGAAAAGATACAAAAACCATCCTAGGAAGGATCATGGGAGCCAACCCTAATGAAATATGTCCTTGATATAGTGTTCAAAGAGATCAATCATGGTACATAAAATTATGTGTCATTTAAAGGGTCAAATGCCTTGTCGCTTTACCCTGGGTAACTCCAATGTTCAGCTGCCTGTGTGAATATACATGTCATATCAATAGTAAATTACATGGCATGTTAAAAAACATATACGTGTTACCCTTTGATCTTGTGTCCTCTTATGCACCCTTGCCCTATGTTAGTACATGACGTCGATCTCGTGTGATTCTTCCTGTGTATCTGTACAAGGGATAAACTGCGTAGCTGGCTCATTAAAGACGTGTAGTGGGATATATTCCATGTAGGAAAGCCATGTAATCCACCCCAGGTTTGACTCATACACGTCACATATGACCCATGGATCATTGTACTAAAGTGTTAACACAATCCTAAGGCGTTTGGTCGGTTTCCCGTATGTCAGTTGTTGATTTCACTTAAAAATAAATCCATTTTGAACAAAATAGAGGCACTTTGAGTGGTGTCGGCCACACCGGGCCTCGGATTGAGTCAGGGTTGACTCTTACACGTCAAATTTGACCCATGGATCATTGCCCTTAAGTTTCAACAGAATCCAAATGCGTTTGGTCGGTTTGCCGCATGTCAGTTGTTGATTTCACTTAAAAATAAGTCCATTTTGAACAAAAGAGAGGCACTGTGAGTGGTGCCCGCCACACCGGGCCTCGGATTGATGCGGTGTTACGTCACACATGAGTCATTGATCATTGTGAAAAAGTATCATCGCAATCAGAAGCCGTTAGATCGATTTGGCGTATGTATGTAAAATATTGTCCATTTTAAACTAAATACATACACTTGGAGTGATACCGGTCACACCGCGCCTTTGATTGAGGCGGGGTTGACTCGTACACGTCACATTTGACCCATGGATCATTTTCCTTAAGTTTCAACAGAATCCCAATGCGTTTGGTCGGTTTGTCGTATGTCAGTTGTTGATTTCACTTAAAATTAAGTCCATTTTTAACAAAACAGTGACACTGTGAGTGGTGTCGGCCACACCGGGCCTCAGATTGATGCGGTGTTGAATCGTACACGTCACACATGAGTCATTGATTGTTGTGAAAAAGTATCAACGCAATCAGAAGCCGTTAGATCGGTTTGGCGTATGTACGTAAAATATTGTCCATTTTAAACTAAATACATACACTTGGAGTGATACCGGTCACACCGTGCCTCTGATTGAGGCAGGGTTGAATCATACACTCACATTTGACCCATGGATAGTTGTCCTTAAGTTTCAATAGAATCCCAATGTGTTTGGTCGGTTTGCCGTATGTCAGTTGTTGATTTCACTTAAAATTAAGTCCATTTTTAACAAAACAGTGACACTGTGAGTGGTGTCGGCCACACCAGGCCTCGGATTGATGCGGTGTTGAATCGTACACGTCACACATGAGTCATTGATCATTGTGAAAAAGTATCAATGCAATCAGAAGCCGTTAGATCAGTTTGGCGTATGTACGTAAAATATTGTCCATTTTAAACTAAATACATACACTTGGAGTGATACCGGTCACACCGCGTCTCGGATTGAGGCGAGGTTGAGTCGTACACGTCACATATAACCCATGAATCGTTGTCCTAAAGTGTCAACACAATCCGAAGGCGTTTGGTCGGTTTCCCGTATGTCATTTGTTGATTTCTCACTTAAAAATAAGTCCATTTTGAACAAAACAGAGGCACTTGGAGTTGTGTCAGCCACAACAGGCCTCAGATTGAGGCGAGGTTGACTCGTACACGTCACATTTGAAGGTGATTATGCATACATGATAGTTGACCTTCTTAGAGAAGGGTTTCTGGAAGAGTATAAAAGACATGAAGCAATGAATATCATTAGAGTGTTGGAGCAAATGTGGTTGCTACAAACAATGTGGAAATCGTCTTGTGCAAAGCGACCTAAGTTACAACTTGCAGGTATTCTACTCTATTTTTTTCTAGAAGGTTTCAGTTTAAATGCATTTTGGAATGATCATTACTAACCATTGTCTTTTAGGTTTTTTTGACAGCCGAGGGGAAAGGGTGGGGTCTGAAGACATTGTAGGATATGTCGAAGGGTGATTTTGTGTGTGAATATGTTGGAGAAATGTTAACTCCCGCAGTTCTGAAAAGAGTCACTATTTGAAAGAAAGTCACAAGTTTAGATACATCTCAAGATGGTCAGTTTAAAGACATTTTGAGGGACACTACTAAAGACATGCTCAGATATGCACTCATCCACCACTTTTAGATCGTTGTCTACTACAATGATCTTCCAAACAAGATATGCATTAGAACACTCATGATACATAGAGAAATTCACTGGCCACCTTCGAGAATGATCTGAAGCACAAACCATGACAGCATTATGTTTTTAACTTCAGCACCTCAATTGAGAATGTGACACCTTTCAGGACTTGGCGCCATTGTATGTCGTTTCGTCCACTGAATGGGTCTATCCTTTTATTTAATTTTTTTAACTTCAGTCAAATATTCTAGAAAGATGTCGCGGCAGATCCTTCACCATTTTGTTTTGCTGAACATCTCATTACATTGTTAAAAAAAGAAGGGTGTCTTGCATGGGCAATACGTTCCTGTATTGAAGATGATGCACTCCCATTTTAATGGACTAGGTTTACTCCCTAATCTCATACATAACATCTCATGAGACAATAGATTTAACCAATGAATTGGAGTCCTATCTGGGTACAACCATCATACGATTTTCATGATTATGTGTTCCACAATAATTAAATCAATCATTAGGCCTAAACAAAATAATTAACCATGTGGGTTCGAATAAATGGGAGTGCATCATCTTCAATACACGAACGTATTGCCCATGCAAGACACCCTGCTTTTTTTAACAATGTAATGAGATGTTCAGCAAAACAAAATGGTGAAGGATCTGCCGTGACATCTTTCTAGAATATTTGACTGAAGTTAAAAAAATTAAATAAAAGGATAGACCCATTCAGTGGACGAAACGACATACAATGGCGCCAAGTCCTGAAAGGTGTCACATTCTCAATTGAGGTGCTGAAGTTAAAACCATAATGCTGTCATGGTTTGTGCTTCAGATCATTCTCGAAGGTGGCTAGTGAATTTCTCTATGTATCATGAGTCATTGATTGTTGTGAAAAAGTATCAACGCAATCAGAAGCCGTTAGATCGGTTTGGCGTATGTACGTAAAATATTGTCCATTTTAAACTAAATACATACACTTGGAGTGATACCGGTCACACCGCGCCTCTGATTGAGGCGGGGTTGAATCTTACACGTCACATTTGACCCATGGATAGTTGTCCTTAAGTTTCAATAGAATCCCAATGTGTTTGGTCGGTTTGCCGTATGTCAGTTGTTGATTTCACTTAAAATTAAGTCCATTTTTAACAAAACAGTGACATTGTGAGTGGTGTCGGCCACACCGGGCCTCGGATTGATGCGGTGTTGAATCGTACACGTCACACATGAGTCATTGATCATTGTGAAAAAGTATCAATGCAATCAGAAGCCGTTAGATCAGTTTGGCGTATGTACGTAAAATATTGTCCATTTTAAACTAAATACATACACTTGGAGTGATACCGGTCACACACAAAATCACCCTTCGACATATCCTACAATGTCTTCAGACCCCACCCTTTCCCCTCGGCTGTCAAAATCACCCTTCGACTATCTGGTTATGATTTTTGACAGCCGAGGGGAAAGGGTGGGGTCTAAATCCGAGGCGCGGTGTGACCGGTATCACTCCAAGTGTATGTATTTAGTTTAAAATGGACTATATTTTACGTACATACGCCAAATTGATCTAACGGCTTCTGATTGCGTTGATACTTTTTCACAATGATCAATGACTCATGTGTGACGTGTACGATTCAACACCGCATCAATCCGAGGCCCGGTGTGGCCGACACCACTCACAGTGTCACTGTTTTGATAAAAATGGACTTATTTTTAAGTGAAATCAACAACTGACCATCTCGAGATGTATCTAAATTTGTGACTTTCTTTTAAATAGTGACTCTTTTCAGAACTGCGTGATATGAAGGTATTTTGGAGATTTTACTGGTTCATGCATGATATGAAGGTATTTTGGATATTTTACTGGTTTATTTGTCCAAAGGCCAAAGAAATGTGGTCCATCATTCTTGCATGTTACTCGTACACATCACCAAGGACCCGTGGATCCTTCTCCTAAAGGTTGAAGGCAATCCGGATGCGTCTGGTCAGATTTACGTAGGTCAGTTGTTGTTTCCAATTAAAGTGGTGTCCATTTTAAACAAGAGAGCGACCCTTTGGGTGGTAGCGGTCACACCGTGCCTCGGATTGAGGCCGGGTTGACTCGTACACGTCACCAAGGACCCGTGGATCCTTCTCCTAAAGGATGAAGGCAATCCAGATGCGTCTGGTCCGATTTACGTAGGTCAGTTGTTGTTTCCAATTAAAGTGGTGTCCATTTTAAACAAGAGAGCGACTCTTTGGGTGGTAGCGGTCACACCGTGCCTCGGATTGAGGCAGGGTTGACTCGTACACGTCACCAAGGACCTGTGGATCATTCTCCTAAAGAATGAAGGCAATCTGGATGCGTCCGGTTGGATTTCCGTAGGTCAGTTGTTGTTTCCAATTAAAGTGGTGTCCATTTTAAACAAAAGAGCGACCCTTTGGGTGGTAGCGGTCACACCGTGCCTCGGATTGAGGCGGAGTTGACTCGAACACGTCACCAAGGACCCGTGGATCGTTCTCCTAAAGGATGAAGGCAATCCAGATGCGTCTGGTCGGATTTCCGTAGGTCAGTTGTTGTTTTCAATTAAAGTGGTGTCCATTTTAAACAAGAGAGCGACCATTTTAGTGGTTCAACATTCTTGCATGTTGCTGGTTCATATCATCTGTTAAAATTGAAAAATGACTCATTGGAGAAAGAATGTTTTATTTAATAACAATTACAATTTTTCTACGAACATTTACATACAACAATATTTCATCTTTTGATCCCCTTAACCCCTCTCAAAAATGACCACCAATTGTACATGTCCCCAAGTCAGATCATCATTGTATTTGTGTACAATCTGTCATCAGGTATGCGGCCCACTCGTTTCTGAACACATCTATATCGTCTTGTGAGTATGAGGCTTTTCGGCAGTCATAGTAGTACTGCAAAATAAAAAAATAAAGAATTAATAAATAACTTAAACGAACTAGTAATTGTTTTTGAAAATACCTCTTTAGGGATGCTAGTTTGCTGATGAAAAACGATCTCTTTCATAAATTTACAAACATAATAACCGCAATCATTATCGTTTGTTTGTTTTGGACACTGCAAAAAAATTGATCATTAGGAGAATAAATAACTTGTGTTGAGGTGTGTTTGGATAGTGAAATTTTATTATATATACCCTGATATTTGTCCAGACGTAGTACTTGCTCGGCTCCTTATGCTTAGCCCCTATCCTCATACCATGATTTAGACGATATTGGTACACCGCCCTATCATAACAGAATCCTCAGTAAAAGATAATATATATTATATAAATTGATGTTTAGACCTAAAACGTAAGATGTAGTGTCTTACAGATTCACAAACTCCGTCATGTATGGTCGGTTTGATGGATATCCTAGCTTTGAATTTAGAAAATAAATCTTCGGAGTATCCAAGTTCACCACAATTAGCAACCAATGTTGCCTAAAAACACAAAAAGGAATAAGTAATAAAAAAAGTGAAAATATAATTGATATGCTTTAATCGTAGAGTATTACCCCTGCATGGTTGGTATTAGGAAAAGTCTGTCATCTGTAATCTTGCGTTCAAATGTTTTCAGCAAGTCCTTCACTATTGCATCCCTTTTTGATGACTCTATTTTTGTTTGGTGTGTTGATGTGATATGAGCACTAACCAGTCCAAATCTTGGCTCATGGGAAAATCCCTTCAACTGTTTTTCATAAATGCGTCTGTCAACAATATAAAATGCATTTAGTCATAATTTGCACATTAGATCAGCTTTTAGAAAATCAATTCATGGAAACATACCTCATATATACATTTACAACAGTGACGCCTAACCAACCGTTTTCAAGGATTTCATTTACATTTTCAGCAGCAACGAAATCTTGACTTTCCTCTCCGTATATATTATCTTCGAAAATCACTATATGACTATTACCATCTTTTAGCTTCGTATCCACATGAGTCTTCAATGCTAGTAAATGTGGAAAGAGAACATGTGGTGTTATTGTGCTTTCAGTAGCTCCTTGGGATCGATTGGTCAATCCTTTAGATGGTTTCGAGCCGATGTTAGTCACCCCCTTTCCTTTCTCTGTCTATAACAACAATCATTGATACAGACACTCTTTTCATTAATTGTTAAGGGTTTAGCTTGAAAATAAAAGGAAATAAATGCCTCTTTGTCTGCATGTACTCTTACAAGTTGTTCCGTCCATGCAATGAATGTCCCAATAGCCTTTTCAACCGTATGAATATCATCGTCATCAAGTGGAATAGGTAGCATTGCATTTGGCTCATGAGCTACAGTAATTGTCACTTTCAGATGATCTTTTGAAAGTGGTCTATTATGCAGTGTGGCATCTGGGATATTGAACACTGTAGCCCTCGCTACAAGGTGATAGGTGGGTGTTGACAGATATAAATCACAATCATTATCACCCTGTAGAAGATCAGTACAGATAAATTATCAGTGTTTGTCTGATTCATATTTAATGGGAACCGTTATTAGAATATTGATTACCACGGCTAAGACATTTTCTTTAGGTAAATGGCTCGCCTCAAAGCTGGTGGGGGGTGGGGCAGGATGTTCATGCGGTGGTTGTTCCTGAGTTGTGTCCTCCCTTTGCTTCCCACCCATAAATGTTGCTAGCAACTCTCCCTGCCATTGCAATTGTTCTTCAAGGGTTGTTATTTTTTCACTCATTTGTTCCAATTTTTTCTCTGTATCATCTATTTTTTTCTTCTTCTCAAAATATACTCGGGGTGTCACCCCAAACCCTGCACCTCTGACACGACCGTATTTTTCTGGCTGCTTCAAAGCCATCAATAATAGGTCTGTATCAGCTACAGGAGTAGCTGATTCCTGTGACTGTCAGATATAGGAAAAAAACTAATTATTTTTATGTAATAGAAATTTTAAACAAATCTTTTTATCATCGTGTCATACTTACACATATTTCCCACAAATTTTGTGTGTTCTCATCTATTAACTTCCCTTCTTTGTTCACACGTGCCTCCTTCCATAGCACATGACGTGGGATAGAAGTGCATTTTGTTTTAGATTCTTCAATCTACATATAAACATAGAAAGATAATTATGATGTTGTTTATTGGCACCTAACAATATTACTATAAATTTACAATACGTACCATTTTCTTTTCTAATGAAGCGTACCCCATCCTTGCTTTACGATAGGGGTATGTTGGATTTGATGCACGTTCCTTATTTTCAGTACAGAGTTTCTGTTTCATAAATGAAATATTGACAATCAATGTGATGAATACAGGTATCCTCAAACAACGTATTATCACTCACAATGTACCTGAAACTTCTCATCCCCACGACGGCCAATAAATGCATCCCATGCTTCTTGGGATATCAGGTGCGCATAGACAATGGGTGGGTGCGGGTTTATTTTACCTTTAGAATCTTTCAGGTGACATCTTGTTAAAATAGTACGAAAACCTCAATGAATCTTTCCTGCAAGCCTTAGTACATAATCCTTGTGTGAGTCATCTACTATAAATGTACTCTGCAAGATATTGAGAAGAGTAAGACACTGTTTCATCATTTTATTTGCCAGTTAATTAAAGAAATAAATTCATAATGTTACCGTAATTTCTTCTCAGATCACAGCCTTCAACCCGGACACAACATGGTTCCATGAATCTATGTCAATCGGCACGCGTTGCCGAGTGACAACTCCAATGTAACTGCTAAACATAGACTTGTTGGGATTCACATGTTGGCCTCGTGCATTCCATCCGACTTCAAATTTGATGCCTTTGCTTTTCGCCTTAAGAATTTTGGCTAACACTGTCAAACTACGACGCACCTGTGATTTCTGCGACGTCGGTCCTTCATTCCCGACCATTTCATCGATATCAACATCATCTATATGTTCATCTACTATGATATCAATGGCATGTGCTGATGGTTGTTGGACCTCAACACTAAGAGATGGAGCCGCAACAACAAGAGCAGCAGCAGGAGCAGTAGGAGCACCAGGAGCCGCAGCAGTAAGAGCAGCAGTAGGAGCAGTAGGAGCACCAGGAGCCACAGCAGGAGCAGTAAGAGCACCAGGAGCCACAGCAGGAGGAGGAGTAGGAGCCACAGCAGTAGGAGCAGCAGGAGCCGCATCAGAAGCAACAGTAGCAGCAGAATGAGCTGCAGGAGCAGCAGCAGCCGCAGCAGCAACTGCTTGAGAGACTTGTTCAGTCTCAAGGTTAGGAGCACCAGAATGTGCAGAAGTCATTATCTGCAAAAGTGGTTGAACAGTTCATTCAAATTACATAAATTCTGTAATGATAAGATAATAACATGAGATAACAAGATCTATATTACAAACAAAATATAACCTGTTTACTGAACTCTCTTTCTTTTTTTCAAAGGTTGAAGAGATTTGACACCTCTATCGACAATCCAAATCCCTTCATTGTGGTCTCCTCTAACATACAAAACATCATCTGCATTGGGACCGCTCCGAATTGATTGTGACGTACCACTAAAAGGATCGTCCTCAACTGAATTTTCATCGGAACCCTCAATAGTTTTGGACGATAACAGAACAATCGACCACTTTCGGTTTGCGGGATCTGGAACATAAAAAACTTGTACCGCTTGTGATGCCATTATAAACTGTTCGTCTTTGTACCCTTCTTTACTAAAATCAACTTTCACAAATCCCCATTCATCTATTTTAACACCACTATTGTTATCAATCCATTTGCATTGAAAAATCGGCAATTGAAATGTCGTATAATCCAACTCCCATATTAGTTTGATAATGCCAAATATGACATATTTTCATAAATTGGATTTCTATCCTTACTACCAGAAACATGCATCGCTTCAGCCACTAGTGTAACTCCACTATTTTTCATGGTACTCTCTTCATCATGTTCATCCGTATAGAATGTATAACCATTAATTACATACCCACTGTAAGATAATACATACACACTTGGTCCAGCGGCTAGCCATCGAAGTCGTTCTGAAATTGAATTCGGATTTTCATCCATCTGCTTAAAAATATGGTCCTGAAACCATCCTATAAACTGGTGATTATGTGTATCTGCTAACCATTTTTCAGCCCTCGATTGATTCAACTGCCTAAGAATTTCTTTGTGAGTTTCAATATATGGAGCAACCTCCCAACTGTTATGCAAAACATAAATATGAGCCTGCTCCCGATCTGTAATACTGATTGTTACAACTTCTCTTCCAGAAATTCCCTCACCCTCAATGCGTCTAGTGTGACGAGATTTCGGGAGACCAATGCTTTCCACATCAGATAGGTATTCAATACAAAATTCAATGGCTTCCTCAACAATATATCGCTCCACTATACAACCCTCTGTCCGAATTCAATTTTTGACATATCCTTTCAAAATCTTCATATACCGTTCAACAGGATACATCCATCTATAGTGCACAGGACCACAAAGTCGAATCTCTCTCACCAAGTGCATCATCAAATGAACCATCATATCAAAGAATGTTGGTGGGAAGAACATTTCTAATTCACATAATATGATGACAATTTCTTTTTCCATAGCTGGAAATTTCCCCGGGTCTAAAACTTTGCTACATATAGCTTTGAAAAAGAAACAAAGTTTGGTTAACGTATGACGAACATTCTTGGGTAAAATGCAATGTAAAGCTATAGGAATTAGATCTTGCATCAAAACATGGAAATCATGTGATTTCAAACCTTTTAACTTCAAATTATTCATTGACACAATGTTCTTGATATTTGATGAGTACCCCTCTGGAACCTTTACATCATTAAAGAAGTTGCAAAACTAATATCTCTCTGCCCTAGAAAGAGTATAAGCAGCAGGAGGAAGAAACATTCGATTTTCACCTTTCACGGGAGCCAACTCTTCTCGTATTCCCATGTCAACCATGTCCAACCTTTCCTTTATTCCATCTTTTGTTTTGCCAGGGGCATTTAGCAACATTCCAATAACACTATCACATACATTTTTTTCCACATGCATCACATCAAGAAAATGTCTGACGTACAAACAATTCCAGTATGGTAATTCAAAAAAAAAATGGTCTCTTTTTCCAACCGATTTTCTTAAGGTTTTTCGAAAATGGTTTACCAAAAACAGTGTTCATATCTTTTACTTTCTCAAACAGCTGATCACCTGTTAGTGGAGATGGTGTTGTGCGTTTTTCTGAACTTCCATTGAATGATGTCGTCCAAGATCGGTACTTATGCCGACGAGGTAGAAATCTACGATGTCCTAGAAACATAGATTTCGATGAATGTTTCAACCAAATTGATTCTGTATCTTCTTCGCACACGGGACACCCTTGAGTTCCTTTAATGCTATAGCCTGACAAATTTCCATAAGCAGGGAAATCATTTATTGTCCCATACAACATCGCTCTCAACGTGAAGTATTCACTTTTATAAGCATCATACAACATTACACCTGAGTCCCACAATAACTTCAAATCCTCGATCAAAGGAGTCAGATAAACATCAATATCGTTACCTGGTTGTGTTGGTCCTGATATAAGCATAGATAACATGATGAATTTTCTCTTCATGCATAACCAGGGTGGCAAGTTATAATTTAGCAACATAACAGGCCATGTACTATGAGTGCTGGTTTGAAAACCAAAAGGATTCACTCCATCTGTAGATAACGCAAGAAGAAGGTTTCTCGGCTCTTTTCCAAATTCAGGATACTCATGATCAATTTTCTCCCATTGAGGAGAGTCGGCCGGATGACGTAATAACCTATCTTTATTTCTTTTATCTCCATGCCACGACAATTTTCTTGCAGTTTCTTTACTTCCATATAAACGCCTAAACCTTGGAATGATTGGAAAGTACCATACAACTTTCGTAGGATTGGATTTATCTTTCTTGTATCGAGAAGCACCACACTTTGGGCATTCTGTAAGTGATTTTTTCTCCTTTCGAAACAATATACTGTCTTTCGGGCAGGCATGTATTCTTTCAGAAATCATTCCCATCGAGCGTAGCATTCGTCTAGCTTCATATGTCCGGCTTGGGAGCTCATTATCTTCCGGGAGCATGTCATTCAAGAGAGCAAGTAGTTCCGTAAAACTGACATCACTCCATCCATTGCCTGCTTTCAATTTATACAACTTCAGTACAGCTGACAATGTTGTATACTTAGTGCAAGCAGCATACAATGGCGTCTTTGCACAACTCTTTAATTTCTCAAACAATTTTGGGCAATCACGGGGTTCATCTTGAATTGTCTTTGTCATTTCCTCAATACGATCTTCATCATCATTGACATATGTAATCACATCCTCCATACAGCCTTCTTCATTATCTATATTTGTATTCATATCTGACGATCCATAAAACGCTGTTTTATCCCAGCCAGTAGCTACATTCGCTTTTTCTCCGTGTTTATTCCAACATTTATAACTCCGATCTATTCTGTGACATATCAAATGTTCTTCCAGCTCCTTTGGAGTAAGTAGTCTAGAATAACAACAACGTAAACACGGACAAAGGATTTGAGAAGGATCCTTTGTGTGATCCTTTGCAAACTTGTTGAACTCTTTCACTCCGTTCTCGTACTCTATTGTTAAACGATTAGAATCCATCCAATCTTTATTCATCTTCATCCTATTTGAATCTCAAATATTAGTATTTATGGTTCAAGTACACAAAAGAAGACTTCCAAATACAGTAGAAGGGAACCACTTCCTTGGAAGGAGATCAAGTAGTCTAACCTGTAATCAAGATTCATAAAAAATAATATTAGATTCACTAAAAAGATGATTATCTATCACTCTATATGGAGGATATAACAGGAGATAGAGGATTTCCAATCGATGAGAGATACCTTTATCAGAGAGAAACCAAACGCATCCACTAGAGCTTCTATCTGATTTGTATAGGCACTCAGGATACAAAAACTATATTTAAAATGCATGTGAGATAAAGAACGAATAATTAAAATAAATAATCCATTATACAATTTAAAATTCATTATCATCTCTATTATGATTTGTATAGGCACTCAGGATTCATTCTAGTAGTGGTACAGGTTCCCCCATTAATCATGAGTGATAGAGGGAATAGTAGTTTTTGGATTACCTTTCTTGTTTTATACAATTTATGAAGAAATGACAAGGGTTGGAAGTGCCGAGTGTGTTTGACATGAAAATAGAGGTTCAGTTGCAACACCCTCTGATGTTTTCTAGAGAGGGTGGACCCAAGGTAGATAAGTTCTAAATTTAGTTCATCTAGAATATTCTAGATAACTTTTCTACTCCTTAGTAGAATAGGGTAGAGTTGGTAGCGTATATGTTATGGGGGCCAACAATGATCTACTGTGATATTTAGTCTTGGGATGAGCATATGGAGGGAATGACTTGGAAGAAAATCTAGGATATGTTCATGGAGCACTTTTAACCTACGACATTGAGGAAATGAAAATATGAATATTTAATATGTTTGACATAATTATGTTTGATAATGATAGATTATGTTAGATTCTTCACATACCAGTAATGTTTTTATCTAATGTTGACAGGAGATAAGGTATCTATGAAAAATAAATTAGGATGGACTTAGATGTGAGATTAAGTCCCAGGTAAATATATTTCTTATGAGGTTTGTTGAGGTGGTGGATCAGGTTCTCATTTCCAAGGGGAACCTAAAGGAGACTTGTAGTGATGGTAGGGCGGTTTCAATTGAATGATCTAGTGGTACATATTATGATAGTAGGATTCACCATTATGATATCTTCCACTAGGGTTGTGGTGGATAGAGTATCTATGTGAGAGGATTTTTCTCTTAGAGAGGTTTTTAGTCATCTTCAATCAATGAGGTAGGTCTGGTCACATGTTAGGCCTATGACTTTGACCACTAGTGAAGTGTCAATCATGTATCATGATGGTTCATATATATAGGTTCTACATGAACTCTTGTAATATGGTTAGTGATGGATGATCTATATTGGTACAGAGCACCGAATAGGGGAACCTAAAGGAGACTTATAATAGGGGATCCTCTCATTATTTTATATCTTATCTCATGGTAAATGGTTTCTGTTTTGTGTTAGAGTACTTTTGTGGGATCATGTTGGTCAACACACCATTGGGGGTGTGATTAGAAGGCATCTGTCTTCGTAAGGGATGTTCCCTCATGGTTTGTGAGTATTGTTTCATTTTGGATTTATACATGCTTGATATGATATGTATTGAATAGATAGTGATGATGTAATTTTTGGTATTTAATCAATATCACATTGATTGTTACCATAGATGAGTGACTGTCATGCCTCATAAGGGTAGAGCCCATGTCTTTTATGAAGAATGGGATATCTTGGTAGACCATGTAGGACAAGTTCTTCCACAACTAGGTGAGAACATAGACCAGTTTACGAATATTTTTCTTGATGATAATGGATTGAAACAAGAAATATTTCCCCCAGTAGTAGACTGGTTCTAGGATGTGTTTCATGAGAATTGATCGGGGCTACCACCTAAAGGAGACTTTGAGTTCATGATTGAGCTGATGCGTGGAGTTGATCCATTTTATATAACGCCTTTTAGAACGAAACAAGAATAGATTCAGGAACATAAAACTCAATAAGAGGAGTTAGATTATGAAGGGTGCATCTGCTCGAGTATGTCACCTTGGGGATCTCATGTTTTATTTTCCAAGAAGGATGACAGAACATTACATATGTGTTTCTATTAATAGAATATGAATCAGATGAAAATTAATAACAGATATCCACTTCTTTGTATTTTTTATCTATTTGACCAGCTGAGGGGTTCCATATTTTTCTCTAAGATTGATCTATGGTTTGTTTATCATCATTTGAGGTTGAGAAATTCTGATATACTATAAACTAATTTTGAAATCATGTATAGTTTTTATGAATTCTTCATAATAAAATTTGTGTTGACGAATTCCCCATGGCATTTATTCTCTTGATGAGTTGAATATTTCACTTGTACCTAGACCAGATTGTAGTTGTTTTATGGATGACATATTGGTGTAATACCAAAATAATGATGATCATTCCCAACATCTGGACATCATCATGCGTACACTTAGAGAGAATCAGCTATACACAATCTTTCTATATGAAAACATATACATCTTCTTCATAGATTGTTACCTTAAGGCGGCGGCCGAGGGCGTTGCGGGTTGCGGAAGGCGGCCGCGGAGGGCGACCGAGGGCGGCCGAGTGAGGCGGAGGGCGACGGAGGCGGCGGAGAGCGGCAGAGTGCGGCGGAGGGCGGCCGAGGGAGGCAGAGAACGGCGGCCGAGGGCATTGCGGGCAGCCGAGGGCGGCAGGCGGTGGAGGTCGGCCGAGGGTGTTGCGGGCGGCGGGGGATGGCGACTGTACCGAGGGCGGAAAGCTCCGGCGAAGCGAACACAGCAGCGGTATTCGGGAGAAGAGTAGCAGGGTTACGGTTCCGCGAGGGCTTTAGCTGCGATAAAACGAGGGCACTGTGCGACCGACTTTATAAAAAAGTCGACTAAGGTTTTATCAGCGCTAAACAGGTGCTGATAAAGGCTACCTTTATCAGCGCTAAAATTATAGCGCTGATAAAATCTAGCTTTATCAGCGCTTTTCTAGCGCTGATAATATTATGATTTATCAGCGCTAGAAAAGCGCTGATAAAGGATACCCTATATCAGCGCTGAAATTTGAGCGCTGATAGAGGTGTTCTGTATCAGCGCTTTTTTAGCGCTTATATAGGCGAACCTTTATCAGCGCTCAAAAAGCGCTGATAAAGACCAACTGTATCAGCGCTAAAATTTTAGCGCTGATACAGATCTTATTTATCAGCGCTTTTCTAGCGCTGATAAATATTACTATTATCAGCGCTAAGAAAGCACTGATAAACATTAGCTTTTTCAGCGCTGTAATGTTAGCGCTGATATAGGGTATCCTTTATCAGCGATTTTGCTTAGCGCTGTTATAAGGGCGCGCTTCCCTTTCCCGTTTTTGTAGTAGTGGGTGTTTCGCACCGAGATCGCAATGTTTTGGTTCACCTCGATCCATCCGCCACTGTCTCGAGGTAGGTGGTCCCATGCCTTTGCATCATTTAGATAATTTAATTTGTTTGTTTATTTTAATTTAACATGTTCTATGAATTAGTTGCATGGTGTGATCTATGTTTATAATGTGTTCATGTGCTCATTTGATGAAAATTGGGTTTCCAAAATAGTATGTGTTTGTTTTCTATATGCGTGTTGTTGTATAAATGATTTTTTGGGTTTAATAGGTTGTACGAAAGGAGTTTTAAATGTTTTTTGACATGTGTGCGAAATGAAAATCTCACTTTCTTTATAAATGATCATGTTTTTTTTAATTTTTACCTTATTGGGGTAAGTCCTAAAATTGTTTAATCAATTTTTTATATGGTGCAAATGTGGTTTTAGAATAATTGAGTGTGAAATTGATTTTGAAGTGGTCTTTGCACCTAAAAAATATGTGTTGTTTTGGTCCAATGTTTTCAAGTTGGGTTCTAGGTGATGATTGGTTGGTGCGAACTTAGTTTTTAAGGGTAATTGAGTTTTTTGTGTCTAAATGCGGATTTTTAATGTTTAGCGAATCATTTTAAGCGTGTTGTCTTGGTTTTGTTTTTTTAATGGTGTCTTGTAAAAAAAAAAGGTGGCGTCTTCAAAGTTGTTTTTGGTGTTTTACAAGAGGTGCAGATGGTTCAGATAATTGTGTAGTTGGTTTGAAACTAGATTTAAGGACAATTATTAAGCAAGTGGTTTGAACGACTACCATCTTTGTAATTGGGTGTGTTTATTTGTGTCATCCCTTGTTGTGTTACTAAAAATAATGCTTCCTAAGTGGTGCGAATTGTATATGTTCTTGTTTGAGTGTTTCCAAATGGGGTATTTGCGAAATGATTAGGTAACAACAAATATATTTTTAGAAAGGTATTTTTGGCATGCGTGAGTTTTTTTTAATGTTGTTTGGGTGTGAAAAGGGAGACTTTTGTGTGCAATATCTTGTTTGGCCTACGATATGAGAAATAAATATATTATGTGAATGTGAAACTTGTTTGAGCACATGGGAAAACCCTGGTTATCTAGGTGGGCGGACTAGAACTAGTACGCCATTGAACCGGATGGGTGTCGTCCCTGTTTCACTTAGCTGGATTGACGATTGCAACACTAACTAAACATATGATATCTGAGGGTCTTGGCCTTCTAAGCCACGTCTTCTGAGGGTCGTGGCCTTCTAAGCCACGTTTTCTGAGGTTCGTGGCCTTCTAAGCCACATTTCACCGAGACACGAGGTTCTAGGGTCCCACTCGAGCTAGATGATCCTTAGGGGATTTACCATAGTGCTCTACCATCTATGGTGTGGTGCCTTCCGTCGGCATATGGAGGACCACTTGTGTGTGTGTGCGTGTATATGTGTGTGTGTTTGTGTGTGTGTGTGTGAGTATGTGTGCGTGTGTGTGCCCATAATGAACCTTCCTCTTCCTCTTTAAAATCGTGTTTGTGAAATGAATTCTTTTTAGTGTTTTCCTTTAGCATTTGGTTTGTAGATGTTTTCTTTAAAATCATTTCTAAAGTATAACTTGAATAAGCACATTAAATTGTCCTTTTGATGCTGTGGCATGGAACCTTTTTATTGGGTGACGTCCTACTGGGCCTATCGCTCACACCCTGCATACACCTTCATGTGTATGTAGACTTTGTTCCTTCTATATTCTAGGTTGTGACATTGTGCTCAGCGATGGTGATTTTGGTCGGTGATGGTCTTCTCGTGAAGGCTGGTGTTGTGGCGTGCGGATGTTATACCACTCTTATAGGTTGGAGATTTGAGTTATAGTTTTAGTCTTTTTGTTGTCGTTTATTTTTTTTTTGATGTTAGTTCCAGTTGTAAACCTTTAAATTTTGATTCTATTTTAATGGTCTATTTGGTTTCGATTCCTAGTTTTTTTTATTATCTTGTTAGTGTTTGCGTATACCTTTTCGGGTAAACCTTTCCCACAAGTTACTCTTGATACCCGGGCACTTGTGCCAGCCCGTGGGGATCGGGAACGCCATTCGGGCCTTACCGCGGACCGGGTCGGGCGCCGGGTCGGATGGCGACCCAGCCTGGTTTGTGACAAAATGGTATCAAAGGGGAAGGTTTTGCTCTCTTGGGTTGTTTTCTTTTGGGATAGAGTCACGGTAGACTTGAGTTAAGGTTGTCGGGACTCAACGTCTTGACTACGAGCAATGTGCCTGGCTAGCACATCTCATGGCGGGACTCGAGTTACCAAAGTGTGTTGAGGTTTGTCTGAGTTTTGGTCCTTGCAGATGATCATGTCTAAGGGAAATGAAAAGAGAGTAAGTTCAGTGGTCTTAGTGAGCTCGCAGGGTCTGGCAGACCTTGTGGAGCCAGGGACACTGTCCTAAAATACTCTCTGATGCTAGTGGCGTGATCGGCGTATGGCCACCAACCATATTTTCCAATCACCCAATGTCCCTAGTTTCTTCCTGCTTTGTTTCTCGTCTCCTTGGTTTGGATTCGTGGGAATTTGGTTTTTATGTAAAAATGTTTTGGTCTTGGAAAATATTTTCAAATGAAACGCTTTAAAAAGAAAGTGATGTGAAGGGTTTGGAAGGTGTGGGTTGGATGTTTTGGTTTTCAAAAAAATGGAAAGCTTTGGTTTTTATCCTTGGCGCTCTTATGGGCAACCACATACATGAGTGTATACGAAAAGGGAAATGGTTAACGACACGAGCGGATGAGTGCCTAGATGGACACGAGGTGCGTGCCGGTGCGGCATGAGAACATGCATGTGTGAGGCTCATGGGACGCCATTTGTGTTTGTGCAACCCACTGGGTTTTCCTATTTTCAAAATGTTTTGTTGAAGGAAAAATTTGGTGTTTTAGTAAATGGTGTTTGTGTGGCGTGTCCTTGTGTTTTTGAGATGTTGGAAGTGTGGTGTTTTGAGCTGAGTATTCTTTCTGAATGGTTTGTGTCCCGAGTTTGAGTTCTTATTTGTAAGTTGGAATGCTATCGTGTGGTTAGTAAATTCCTTTGAAGAGTACATCGGGGAGCCCTTGCAGTGGTTTCCCCTGCATGTTTGGTGTTTGTTTGTGGTATATCTTGACCATTGGACCAGTTTGGTCGGGTCCATGGTTTTCTTTCTTGACTAGTGCATGCCCCCCATAAAGTGTTAAAATGCGGTTGAAGTGTGGCCACAGGTAATCTGCTGTTGGCCAGCCCTCTAGTTGATTAAAGCGAGGAATCCCCATTTTGAGTGAAAGTGCTAAGTGTTTTCCTTTTTATTTTGGGTTAAGTGGATCCTCTCACAACAGGATGGAAGGCGCGATGGAAATTGATAGGTGCTTTGGTTTCTTTGATCCGTCTTAGCTGTCGGGTATGAAATTTGAAATAGTTGCGTCTGATGGTTTCCCCTGGAAGCAGTGAAAAGATTCCAGTGGGGAAGGGTGAAGGCGATTGAGAGCTATCAGTGCTTATCGATGTCTTGAATGGTCTATAGTGTTTACATTAGCTGCAAGGGTCATGTTCGGTGACGTCTTGCAGCGTGAGGTCCCTTTGATAGTCAACGGTTGCTTGGAAGCAACCCTAAGTTGTTGGTGTAGTCTATCGTTCCAAATGACCTCTGGTCTTTGGTTTTTTCGTTTAAGGAAAGGTTCGTGTTAGGTTACTAGTTTGGAAGACCCAGTCATATGAGGATGCTATGGTCGTTTGTAGGAATCACGTGTTGTTTAAGACTCAGTTTGAAGTCCCTTTCCGTATAATGTTTCTCTCGACAACAATGATCGTTCTCGGTGACGATTTGTGGTGTCATGTTCTCATTCAGTGTAACAAGGGATGATGCACGTGTACCATTTAATCTCTCGTTCGGGTGAATGTTCAGTGTGAGAGTAATTGGATGTCATGGTGTGTTGTGTCAGATGGTGTTTCCTCAAGTGTAGTATGATTGCATGTGACACCAAAAAGAAAAGCTCCGTTCGGGAGTCTTCCATGCCTGACTACGAGGCAGAAGATGCTTCAAACATCAGGGCTCCAGCCATAGGCCTCGGAGTGAAGCTGGCACGTGGTCAGGAACCCCGAGAGTGTATGAGACCACGGCTTTATTTCTGTCATCGGTGTTGAAAGTAAAAGCAGATTAAATTGTTTTCTATGGCTGTTCTGCTCCGAATGAACTGTCTGGTTGCATAAGTTTTTCGTGACCATGTGGAGGCGTGTTCGTCTCGTTGCCTTAAAGTCTTAGGGGTTGCGTCCCACTGGATGCAATCACTTTTGGTGGTCCTTTAGAGTCTGTTGGGGAAAAATCAGTCCCAAAATTTTAAAATGCTCATCCTGAGATTTGGATGTGTTGGTCAATCCTTAGGTCATGGTTTTAACGCCCGGGTGGTTAGGCCCCTCCCTCCCCGCCCCTTGTGGTGGGTTGTTTGGTTACCATCTAGAATTTCTCAATGTTCTGCATCCTCTGTACGTTCTGATGGCGGCGAGACCCATGATGTGTCTCACACAAAGGTCTCTGGAATAATTCGGTGTTGCCTTTCCTTAATGGTGGGGAGTCTGCCCAGACCTCCCAATGTTGGTTTTCTATTCTCGCCTTGGGCGTTGGTAGGTTCTTAATGGTGGGGAGACCCAAATTGGGTCTCAAACGAATGTCTCTAGAATGAATCAGTGCTGGAATTTTCTTTAATGTCGGGGAGTCCGCTTGAACCTCCCCATGTTGGTTTTCCAATCTCATCTCGAGCGACAGTGAGTTCTTAATGGTAGCGAGCCCTTCGGGTTTCCCCATGTTGACCTTTTGGTTCTGTTTCTAAACAGGAGTTGGTGATAGGTGATAAGAGTGCTCCATGGACGTGTTTGGTCTTGTTTGTTCATTCCAGTCAAATGACGTGGTCTTCATTAAATGGTGTTTGTGATGTTTCATGTTGTAATGTTGGTTCTCGTGAGTGCGAGAGTTCCTTTCCTTGGTTAATAAACTGGAGTTGTTTCACCACTTTGGGGCGGGCGACGCATATCAGAAGGACTTTTACGAGTTTCTTGAGGCTGTCTTTTTAGTCACCTCTGTTTCGGTGCGGATGTGCGCCAGGCTTCTGTTCCGACGCTGTTCCGCCGGGACGCGTTCGCGCGTGCGCCCATCGACCCGAGGGGATGGGAGCGCGGCTTGTAGTCCTGCAGTCCCGCATTCCAAAGGCGGGCGGCATCTGTCCCTTCTTCAGGGGCGTCTGCTCCTTGATCGAAACCGGGATGATGGGATGTCGGCTCCTCCTTCCGTGGACGTCTCCTCGGAACTCGTCGCCTAATCCGGGTCTCCCTCATAGATTTAAGACGTGCTCGTGAATCTCGTTCCCGGCGCCATATCTTCATGGACACCGGTTAATTACGCTGCTTCCGCCAGGACGCTCCAAGGAGTCTGGTCAGGGCAGCAACCTGCGGTGAGGAGACCGGGTGGCTCTGGGTGTTGGGGGCGTGCCTTAACACTGCAACTCTGCATGTCTGCCTTCCGTCCCTAATAGGGTTTCTCGAAGGCGTGATGGCCTGAGGCATCCCGCGCTGGGTGCGGGGAGCTACTTTACCTGAGGTTTTCCTCAGCTTCCCATGTTTAACACGGGGTATGTCGCGAGTTTAACGTCCAGCGGGGACGGCATCGGACTGATCAACACAAGGAGTGGATCAGATGACAGAACCCCTTGCGGGGAACCTCCGACGCTGGGGCCAGCACATGGGTGGCTTCCCGAGTGAAGTGGAGTGGAATGAAGTGGCATGACCCCACCGGGATGTGGCGGCCCGGGTAAGGGTCAGGATGGATGATGTAGTGAAGTGCTTGGACCTCGTAGAGGCTTCCTACGTACCGCGCGTTAGCGCGGATCAAAGTCATCGTAGTTCGGATATACAGTTTAACGTCATGCTGGACGTTGGCGAGCCGACTCACGAGAAGATCGAGGCTGCCGGGCGGAGGATTGAACCGAACCACCTCGCACAGAGGGGGATGGAACGGCCGGGTGGATCACAGTTTCACGTCATGTTGGACGTTGGCAAGCCGACTCACGAAGAGATCGAGGCTGTCGGGCGAAGGATTGAACCGAACCACCTCGCACAGAGGGGGATGGAACGGCCGGGTGGATCACAGTTTAACGTCATGCTGGACGTTGGTGAGCCGACTCACGAGGAGATCGAGGCTACCGGGCGAAGGATTGAACCGAACCACCTCGCACAGAGAGGGATGGAACGGCTGGGTGGATCACAGTTTAACGTCATGCTGGACGTTGGCAAGCCGACTCACGAGGAGATCGAGGCTGACGGGCGAAGGATTGAACCGAACCACCTCGCACAGAGGGGGATGGAACAGCCGGGTGGATCACAGTTTAACGTCATGCTGGACGTTGGCGAGAGAAATGGAAAAAGACAGTGGGGAATTGCAATGGAGATACACATATGCAGTCCCCCACGAGAGCGGGTTCATAGGTGGATCGACGCAAGTGGGCACCCAGGAGGGGTCCACTGATGGACGAACCGACGTGAATACGACCGGGACGACCAGGTGGTGGGCTTGAACCTTGGAGAGGCTTCCTACGTACCCTGTTTAGGAGACAGGGATCAAAGTCTATGTAGTTCGTTCTGTAATACTCTACCCCCATGGGCGAAGGCCACTCCAATCCCGACATCCCTGCAGAGACGAGCGGGTGGGGGCCACATCCAAACTGGGAGGACCCTGCGTGCGAGGCACGTGATCGGGCGATGCGGACGGTTTAACGTCTTGCCGGACGAAGTACAGTTTAGCATCGTGTGTTGAGGACGAAGGGGACGGTTTAACGTCTTGCCGAACGCAGTACAGTTTAACGTCGTGTGTTGAGGACGAAGATGCTTGGCAGTTTAACGTCTTGCGGCGCGGACGTGGCACAGTTTAACGTCATGTTGGACAAATGATGAACAGTTTAATGTCTTGTAGCTTGGACGATATGCTAGGAAGTTTAACGTCGTGTAGCTTGGACGTGGTGCAGTTTAGCGTCATGCAGGACGATGGGTTCTTGGCAGTTTAACGTCTTGTCGCGCAGACGATATGCTAGGCAGTTTAACGTCGTGCAGCTTGGACGATAATGGTGCCGCCGAGGGGTCCGTGTCACTTCGCGCGAGCCTGGAGGGCCGCACGGGAAGACAACGCACGGTGCGGGCACCCGGGATGAGGATCATTGGGCGCCACGCCGGCGAGTATCCTCGGGGGGTCAAAGGGGGCGACCCTGGCGGATTGCGCGCAAAAGAGGAGCTTGGCGCGCAATACCGCGGGTCGGCGCGCAAATGGGCCGGCTAGCGCGTAATTGAGCCAGCGCTTTGTGCGCGGATGATGGAGATTGCGCGCACCGGGCTTCGGATAGCACGCGGGGGCAACGGCTCATTCTTTAATGAATGGCCACTTGAAAAGGGGGGGTGCGCGCAATCGGGCTGGATTGCGCGCACCCGGGGGAAATTGCGCGCAAGAGGCTTCTTTTGCGCGCGAAGGCCTTTAGGTGAATATTTATTCAAAGGAAAAGAGCCAAGGGGATTGCGCACGAAGGCGAACCCTGAGGCTTTCTTGCGCGAAAGAAAAGAGGTTACCTGAAGATCGGCATTGTGCGCGGAAGGGGTTGAATTGCGCAGGCGAGAGACCTTTTGAATTCCGGCAACCTCCAAAACGTCGGGGGTCACCTCATATTTATAGGCAACCCCTGGCGCGGAATCCAGTTCGCGGGCGCGGAATCGAGCCCGGCGCGCAAGGGAGCCGCGCGGGCTGCGGGCGCGCAAAATTGCGCGCCGGCCCAGTGCATTGCGCGCATCCCGGAAGGTTTGCGCGCGACCCTGCAACTTTGCGCGCGGACCTCCAAAATTCCGCGCAAGGCTTCCGGGCCCTCCGAAACGGGCCTCCGACTCAAAATATGACCTCGCTTTCCGCATCTGGAGCTTTGTTTGGGAACAACGGACTTTTCCGGCGTCTACAAAAGCCCCCCCTCAGAATCTGATCGGCGAGAGGTCGCAACGATCGGGTTCCGAGGGAGACGCTGAAATACCGAAGTCCCGGGTGGCGCGGGACTGTGGCGCGCAAAAAGGGGCGTCGGGCGTGAAATTCTCCGATGCGGTCGCGCAAATCATTTTCCGCGCAGCGCGGACTCCCGGCCTTGCCTATAAATAGGGGCCCTGGGTCCCCCGCACCGTACACCGGCCTTCCGCGCGACAAGCTTTCAGGCTCTCGTGCGTGAAATTGCCTCTTCCGGCGCGGAATTCGCCCGTTCTTCGCGCAAACTCATCCGGATTTCCGCCTGATTTTTTGCGCGAACACCCGGGGTTTTGTGCGACATACTTCCCGATTGCGCGCCATCCACTAGGATTTCGCGCCAACCCTCAAACTTCTCTACCAGCCTCTTCTGCTTCCGCACGCTTCATCCCTTGACCCACACGACTCCCGAAGCTTCTGAGATGGCCGCGAATCAAGGAAATGAGGGGGATGCCGCCATTCGCAGAGCTGAGATGGCGGCGAACGAGGAGGTCTACGGAGCCAAGGAGATTGTTTCCAACAATCAGTCCTTGTTCGACTTGTTGACGCCGGCCCAAAAGACATATCCGCTGTCGGACAACCCGCTACTCTGGAACTTTGGCATCCTAGATGAGGTTCCGGTGCCAGGGTTTGAGGTTGATGCGCCACGGACCTGGGTGACTCGGGAGGACGAGCTTCCCCGCTATAACATCACTAACAATGGGCATCCTACCAGGGAGACCAGACATTTAGATGTCTATGTCCTGAACCCGAGGACGCGAACCATCGCCAGGGGTGAGCCTACTGCGGAGAACTCTCCAGCCCTCTACTCGAGCACATATCGCCAGAGTGTCACCGACGACACCAAGGGCTGGCTGAAGGACTGGGACTTGCGGTCTGGGGGCAATTTCACCAGTGAGTGGGCCTGGGCGTTCTGGGTACGCCAGACATGCGATCACTTCGCGGAGGAGCTGCGGTACATCGGCCTGTTTGAGGCGGTGTGGACGTCGCAGTTCCACTTCTACCAGCAGTCTGAGCTCGGGTCGGAACTGTTCACCCGCTGGTCCCCAGATACCAACACCTTCCATCTTCACCATGGGGAGGTCGGCATCGGTCTCTGGGACATCCACTGCATCGGAGGTGTCCCGCTGGAGGGTTATCACTATGATGAGTTCCTGCCTCCGAGGAACACCAGGGGCGATAGGTCGTGGACTCCCATTCTGACATGGCATCTGCTGGACCTGGCTACAGAGCGGCTCGGGGTCAAGGACTTCCTCAAGGACATAGCCTACAGGGATTGGTTCGGCCAGTTCTTGGAGCATGACCCAGCGGTCAAGATGCCAGGCAGGGGGAAGCGGTGCCTGACCGCGGCTCAGAGGAGCCGGAACGGGTCGTACTGAAGGGTCCTGGAGACGGGCGACTACCGCTCATGGGGGTACCGCGTCATCGAGGCCCGGGACCCAAATGTCCGGTACGCGGCGTTCCTGGCCGACTTTCTGAGTGGGCGGCTTCTTCCAGTGCGGGACGCGAGAATGGGCGTCCGCCCGGCGACACTGGCGATGGCGGGCGCCATGGCCGCCAATAAAAGATATAACCTCGGGGTCCCAGTGCTGGCTAAGCTGTACGCCATCCTGGGACGCATCTCGCGAGGGGGGTTGCCACGAAGGGTCTGTGGGCCCTTTCAATTCTTCCATGGCTGGGTGGCTGCTCTCCTCGGTGGGTACACATTTCCCAATGCCATCATTCCTCCAGGCAACGGCCTGCGACCCTCCCTGCTGAACATCGCGAGGGTCGCTCCGATGACCCTAAATGAGGAGGGCGTGAGGATTCGGATTGGCAATCATGCCAATTTAAACTTCAGCCCGTTCCCCACTCCCGTTGGCCAGATGATCGACAACGGGCAGGGTCTGCTGGAGCAGCACGAGTACTTCCTGAACATGCGGGGCGGGGTGCTCGTGGCTCAGATCGACGGGAAGGTGATCTGCGAGCCCTACGTGCCAACCCGGTTCGCCAGGCAGTTCGGGTGCCTTCAACGGATGCCGAAGAGGGTGTTCGCCGCTATCCGGGAGGAGACGAACCCTTGCGTCCTCCGCCAGATGTGGCTGATGTTTGCCACTTTCGGCTCTGGCGACGTCATCACTCTCCCTCCTACCGGGGTCGACGCAGGCTTGGCAACCGAGTACGCTGAGCACTGGGCCATTGCGTATCCCGAGGGGCTTCTACGAAAACCAGTTCGGCGGCTCGAGGTCACCCGTGCGGAGACCGGGCGTCAAGGAAGGAGGCGAAGCGCCGCCACACGAGGGAGAACGGAGGCGCGCCAAGCAGCTGAGCCGGCGCGGGCAGGGACTTCGGCGGTGGGCACATCGCAAGCTGCCGCCACGACTTCAGCGCCAAGAGAGGGGGCACATGCGGCGGTCGGGGAGCGGCCCGGGAAGCAGGTAAGGCGTCTGCTTGAGCCCTCCCACGATGCAGTCTTCCCGGCGCTGTGGTCGGCCTGGATGACCCTACGGCAGTCACTGGGGACCGAAGCCATCTGGCGAAAGATACTCAGAGAAGGAATCCATCTGCCAGAGGTCGGGCATCTCCAGATCGCCGACAGGGTGAACTTCAACCGGCGGTATGCGTATCTGACGGCCATGGACGAGTACGCGCGCCAATGTGGTCAGCGTGCGGAGCCGTCCCTTCTGGTGAAGGTGATGCTCGGTCTAGAGCCTGCTCTAGAACAGATGCCGCCGGGGGGAGACGAGAGTAACGACGACTCCGAGGAAGAGGAGGAGACAGGGGAGGATGAAGATTCTGAGGGAAGATCCCATCAGATGAGCCCGCGGGAGAGCGGCGAGGTGGCCGACTCTGACAATGTTGATGTCACTGAGCTCCTCGAGGTCCGCTTCTATCCCTACTCAACCTGCTTCATCCATTCTCTTATGCAGCTTCTAACCCATTTCTCCACCTTTCTCAGGAGTGCGTGGATGTCGGTCAGGCGTCCTCAGTAGGAGCAGGAGAGGCGCCAGCAGGACAAGGCGGGGACCCGACACCCATCATTGAATTGACAAGCGCAGAAGGGTCCCCTGCTGCAATTGCTCCTGCGGCGGCCGGGACAGCGGAAGATAACGCTTTGGATTCCCGTAAGTCTCCTTACCTTACTGTCGGTGCTTGTTGTCGACGATCCGTGACTAACCGCGGCATGCCCTGCGCAGTGATCTCAACACTGGAGGCTCGTCGGGCTGCTGAACCCGGGCCATCCACGAGTGGACCGGTGGCAGACATGCCGCCTACTCCGGAACAGACTTCCCACACCGAGCCGGCCCCACCAACTGTTGATCAAGGGGCTGCGGACGCCGGCGGTGCTGCCATCGGAGAGAGGTTGGGGGCTGACGAGGGTGTCAACGCCGCTGGGGCGAGAGAAGAAGGTCGCCCAGATGTTGGGGAACCGATCCCCCATGAGGACATCCCAGGGGCGGACCCTGCAGCAGACCTGCTGGCTGCCTTCCCTGCCTACCGGCCTGCCGACCCCGAGGAGATGGACGACTCGGACGCGGAGGCGGTCGAGGAGAGCCGGATAACGTGCCGCAGGTGGTGGAAGTGCATCCAGCGCTTCCTCAAGCGACCCTCATCGGAGTGGCTGGGGCGCATGGGATCGCTTCAAACCTGGCTGCGCTTCCTTTGTGCCGGGGGAGCTGATGCTCAACGCCTCCATCTGACAGTCCGTGATTTCATGGCTGAAAAGATGCGCGAGAGCCGCCGGCGTGCCGACGTCGCACAAAGTCGGGACATGTCGGAGAGCACGCGGGCGCTCCTCGTGGCGGAGCAGGAAGTCCGGCGCCTCGAAGGGCAGGCGGAAGAGAAGGAGGCCTTCGTCACAGCGTGTACTGCGCTTGTGGAGAAACTATCGGCCCAACTGATCGACGTCCAGGTACAGCTGACGGAGGCGGGCCAACAGATGGTCACACTCCAAGTCGAGCGGGAGCGTGCACAGGCCAGAATCGACGAACTTCGTGCTGCGACCGCCGACGAGGAGAGGGCACGCAGAGAGCGAGAAGCAGCTCTAGAGGCCACCAGCCAAAGGGTAGCGGCGTTGGAAAGACTCATTCAGCACGCTAATCCCTAGGGGCTTTGTTTTTTTCCATTCCCAGAATATTTTTCTTCCGCTACTCAATATTTCGATCCATTTTTATGAACCAATATATTTATCTGCATCTTTTGGATTAACACGCTCAACCACAATTCATTGTCTCGCGGGAGCGTTAACCAAGCTTCAGGCATCCATAATTGGGCTTGGAATTCTAAAGAAAAGAGGGAGGTCATTCCTAGGAAAGGAGACCTCAGACCTAATCAATGTCTCATCCCCTCAACTCGTTCCGACACACGAGTGGGACAATGCTAGGGGCGTTGAGATTTTATCCGAACATAGGGAAATGAGAAAGGGTGAATCGCGTGTCCCGAATTCAGAAATCCACAACGGTCGGCCTTCCAGGAAATGCCCAAGACGGCAAGCGGACAATGGATCAATCGACCATACTACTGCAAAATACGGACCGAAGGTCATCATTCATATCGCAGGAGGTGGATCACATGTCATCATCAATGCCGCTTTGGGGGTTCCTTCAGGCACAAGGGTGGAAATCCAAATTAACAGGGCATGCGAAGCGTGGGGCGAAGTGATGATTTGTTCGGACAGAATCTAACACTCCCAAAATTGCGCCACCGTGGGGAAAGAGTATTAGGCGGATGCACTAATCTGGCCGTGAATCACCCCAATTCTCAGACAGAACCTCTTTGACGAGGAAACTATCGCTTCCCATCATTGCGATGGGGCATCCCGAGTTGAATCTGGGAGAATATCACAACTGCACCACTCGACCAGAATCCAAGCCAGACAGCCGGCGACGAGGGGGGGGGGACATAGCGATCCCTGAGGCTGGACCCGAGTCGAGATGCCCGGGCGTTCCTACGTACTCCATCAGGCTGGAGATCAAGCCGCACGTAGTTCTGAAAGTGCAGTTTAATGTCATGCAGGACGTAGAACCCCGTTTGGGGAGATCTTAGTTTAGGGTCGTAGAGATCGGACCATAAGAACCTCAAAGTACGCCACATCGTGGTCCTATCCCCTGGATATGCGAAGATGCACTGAGGGATAGTGTCAAGAGTGTCGAGATTTTGCCTGGTCAGAATGGGAGGTGGAAATATTGTGAATCATGCGGCCATTCACTCAAGGACTGGGGGCACCGGCGTGACGATATGGGAGTACTGCCGACCGTGGCGGAAAAGCAGCATCAATATCGCACTGACCGTTGATGGAATGAGGCAGCAAACGATCATCAACCGCTCAAGTGCAGGATTCATATCGACTTGCTGCCCAAAGCCCTTGGTGGCACCAGCCCGAGTCGGTGGGAGAGCACTGAGGCATTGTATCCAGACCGCTCACGGGGGTCCCACCTAGGGCGTAGGTGATGGGTCCGAATGAAATGGAGCATGAAGCCTGAAAGGTGGAAGGAACCTGACCAAGCAGAACCTGACGCTCCTGGCAATAAACCAGAGTACTCTTGACACCGGTGGACCACTGCAAGGGGTCGAGGGACACGCCTTGAGGGTGACCCGAAGGCGGCGGATTCCCAAGAGAATGGGAAATCTTTAAGAGGTGGGGGCTGGACCCGAAGTTTCAAACATCCGGGCGTTCCTACGTATCCCACAAGGATGGGAATCAAGCCACACATAGTTCTTGAAGCATGGAGCAACACAATCGGGTACCAGTGCGGGGAGGGGTGTGGGTCTGACCCTCGCGCACAGAAGAAGCGGTATTTGATATTTCTTGTTTGTCCTCAAAGGTGGATGGTTTTTCTTTGTGCAGCGACATGCCTGTGATTAAGGAATCCCTGGAGTCGCCACAATAATCAAGCCATGAAAGGCATTGATAAATGGCATGGTTATTAACCAATGCCCAACGCGAGTGTCCCCTGAGGAGAACACCACGATGCAGTGCCGTTTCTCGTCGGGCGGCCAAGACGATCGCAGTTTATGGTCGTGTGGTAGGACCAGACAACACAGTTTAAGGTCGTGTGGTTCGGACCATGTAGGAATCCGCTTATTGCGATATGGCGGACCCAGCGGAGGTGGGAACATACCCAGTCCTGCGGTCACGCACGATTCCAGGAGAAGGATCCCGGGATAGGGGCGTGCGTATGTCCATCACCCGAGGGGCAGAGATGCTAGCCTCCAACTATACTGGGCCCAGAACGCGATTGTTCGGGCGACTCCTTCCTCCTTATGGGGATGAGGGTCCAGCTACACATGGCCCTTAGGGAAGACATCAACAAATATCTTTGGTGCTCAGATCGTGGGAGCCTTGAAAGACACCATTACTCTGGTTGGCCTGCCTAACATGCAAAGGTGTACTACAGGTCAGTATGAGGAGAGTGTTCACTACAACGCACAAAGGCGTAGTGTGATGAGGACTACGCAACCAATGTTTAGAGCCTGAAAGAGCCGACATGGCGATCAAGGATGTTGCTGACCATGTTCGCAACACAACACCCGATTGCGTCAGCCTAGGATGAGGCAAGCAAACGAGCATCAACCGCTCAAGCGCAGGATTCATATCGATTTTCGGCCCAGGACCCACCGGTAAATCGACCCGGAGCGGTAGGAGAGCACTGAGGCATCGTACCCAAACCGCTAACGAGGATCCCTTTGAGTGAAGGCTCGAACAAGAGGAAGCGTGAGGCCCGACAAGCAACACAGGACTTGTCGGGATTGAATCCGACACTGCGGGTCATAGACCGGAGTACCCAAAACATGTTAACAGATCACCGGAAAGGGTCGGAGGACTTACCCTGAGAGCAACCAAAAGACGGCAGATCTCCGTGATCAACCAAGAGACGGGGCTGGACCTGAAACACAAGCGTCCAGGCGGTCCTACGTATCCCATAAGGATGGGAATCAAGCCTTACGTAGTTCTTGAAGTGTAGTTTAACGTCATGCAGGACGAAAAAAGAAAGGGGGAAGCGGAAGGCATCCCCAAACTTGGGGGGCGTACAGCGTGGCGAGAAAACCGACGTGAATGAGGGCATAGCCCCGCGTTCACACCATACACCGCATACCCAGAGGCACTTGGGCCAAAGGCCCGAGATGGGACGGAAATTCCCGAAGGATGGGGCTGGGCCTGAAACATGAATGTTCAGGCGGTCCTACGTATCCCATAAGGATGGGAATCAAGCCGCACATAGTTCTTAAAGTGCAGTTTAACGTCATGCAGGACGAAGTACAGTTTAACGTCATGCTGGACGAGGGAAAGGAGATCTTAGTTTAAAGTCGTAGAGCTCGGACCATAAGAACCTCACGCACGCCACTTCGCAGTCCTATCCCCTGGATATGCGAAGATGCACTGAGGGATAGTGTCAAGAGTGTCGATATTTTGCCTGGTCAGAATGGGAGGTGGAATGATTGTGAATCATGCGGCCATTCACTCAAGGACTGGGGGCACCGGCGTGGCGATATGGGAGTACTGCCGACCGTGGCGGAAAAGCAGCATCAATATCGCACTGACCGTTGATGGAATGAGGCAGCAAACGAGCATCAACCGCTCAAGCGCAAGATTCATATCGACTTGCTGCCCAAAGCCCTTGGGGGCACCAGCCCGAGTCGGTGGGAGAGCACTGAGGCATTGTATCCAGACCACTCACGGGGGTCCCACCCAGGGCGTAGGTGATGGGTCCGAATTAAATGGAGCATGATGCCTGAAAAGTGGAAGGAACCTGACCATGAAAAACCTGACGCTCCTGGCAATAAACCAGAGTACTCTTGACACCGGTGGACCACTGCAAGGGGTCGAGGGACACGCCTTGAGGGTGACCCAATGGCGGCAGATTCCCAAGAGAAGGGGGAATCTTTAAGAGGTGGGGGCTGGACCCGAAGCTTCAAACATCCGGGCGTTCCTACGTATCCCATAAGGATGGGAATCAAGCCACACGTAGTTCTTGAAGTGCAGTTTAGCGTCATGCAGGACGAATGCTGAACAGTTTAACGTCTTGTAGCTTGGACGAGGTGCAGTTTAGCGTCATGTAGGACGAAACACTTGGCAGTTTAACGTCTTGAAGCGCGGACGAATGCTAAACAGTTTAACGTCTTGTAGCTTGGACGAGGTGCAGCTTAGCGTCATTCAGGACGAAACACTTGGCAGTTTAACGTCTTGCAGCGCGGACGAATGCTAAACAGTTTAACATCTTGTAGCACGGACGAGGTGCAGTTTAGCGTCATGCAGGACGAAACACTTGGCAGTTTAACGTCTTGCAGGGCGGACGAATGCTAAACAGTTTAACGTCTTGTAGCTTGGACGAATGCTAAACAGTTTAACTTCTTGTAGCTTGGACGAGGTGCAGTTTAGCATCATGCAGGACGAAACACTTGGCAGTTTAACGTCTTGCAGCGCGGACGAATGCTAAACAGTTTAACGTCTTGTAGCGTGGACGAGGTGCAGTTTAGCGTCATGTAGGACGAAACACTTGGCAGTTTAATGTCTTGCAGCGCGGACGAATGCTAAACAGTTTAACGTCTTGTAGCTTGGATGAGGTGCAGTTTAGCGTCATGCAGGATGAAACACTTGGCAGTTTAACGTCTTGCAGCGCGGACGAATGCTAAACAGTTTAACGTCTTGTAGCTTGGACGAGGTGCAGTTTAGCGTCATGCAGGACGAAACACTTGGCAGTTTAACGTCTTGCAGCGCGGATGAATGCTAAACAGTTTAACGTCTTGTAGCTTGGACGAGGTGCAGTTTAGCGTCATGCAGGACGAAACACTTGGCAGTTTAACGTCTTGAAGCGCGGATGAATGCTAAACAGTTTAACGTATTGTAGCTTGGACGAGGTGCAGTTTAGCGTCATGCAGGACGAAACACTTGGCAGTTTAACGTCTTGCAGTGCGGACGAATGCTAAATAGTTTAACGTCTTGTAGCTTGGACGAGGTGCAGTTTAGCGTCATGCAGGACGAAACACTTGGCAGCTTAACGACTTGCAGTGCGGACGAATGCTAAACAGTTTAACGTCTTGTAGCTTGGACGAGGTGCAGTTTAGCGTCATGCAGGACGAAACAATTGGCAGTTTAACGTCTTGCAGCGCGGACGAATGGCACTCAGGAAAAGTACTTCTTGAGGAACCTAGCGTTGGTGGGAGGAGTGACACGCTCACCATTCATAGTTGCTAGGGAGTACGCGCCATTGGGATAGACCTTGTGGACGAAAAAAGGTCCCTCCCACTTGGGCTCCAACTTGGGCGGCTTCCTGCCGGGGATCATTGGTGCTCTCAGGGCTAATACTAGGTCACCCTGCAGGAAGGAGCGGAGGCGAACCTTCTTATTGAAAGCTCGAGCCATCCTACTCTGATGCCTCTCCAAGTTGTGCAAAGCGCAAAGTCTATTCTCATCCAGTGCTTCCAACTCGACTAGGCGGGCTTCAGCAGCTCTGTCCGGCGCTTGCTGGTCGTAGACCGTGGTGCGCAAGGATGGTAACTGGATCTCGATGGGCAGGACGACCTCAGCTCCATACACCAGGGAATAAGGGGTCATCTGGGTGGAATTGCGAGTAGTCGTCCGATAAGCCCAGAGGGCGTTGGGGAGCTTGTCCGGCCAACTCTTCTTGTTCTGACCAACCATCTTTTGCAGAATGTTAGAGAGGGTCTTGTTAAACGCCTCAATCTGTCCATTCGCCTGCGCATGATAGCAAGATGTATGATTCGAGCGAATGTTGTACTTGGCGTACAACTTCTTCAACTCGGCTGCCCGGAAATTGGCTCCGTTATCCGTGAGGATAGCGTGAGGCACTCCAAATCGATAAATGATGTTGGAAGTCATGAAGTCAGCGATCGAACAGGATTTGACCTCTCTGAGCGGAATCGCCTCTGCCCATTTGGAGAAGAAGTCCGTAGCGGTCAGAATGAACCGGCACTGGCGAGCCGTCGCCGGTGGGTAAGGTCCCACAACGTCCGTCCCCCAGACTGCAAAGGGCCAAGAATACCTGGTGGTATGGAGAGGCTCCGGCGGCCGATGCACAAAGTGCGCATGAATCTGGCACGCATGGCACCTCCTGGCATACTCGATGCAGTCATTGATCATGGAGGGCCAGAAGTATCCCAACCTCCGAATCTGGTGGGACAGCTTCGGCCCAGTCTGATGGGCACCGCATGAACCAGCATGAACCTCTTGCATGACTCGTGGGATCTCAACTCCCTGAAGGCAACGGAGGACAACACCATCAAATCCGCGTCTATAGAGGATCTGCTCCAGGCCGGGACTGCTCTGGAGGACAAACTGCGATGCGCGGCGTCGAACTCGCTCGCGCTCGGCTCAATCCGATGGGAGAATTCCATGTTGGAGGTACTCAACCAAAGGCGTCCTCCAATCAGGGGCTGGTTCGACTGCCATATCTGGGGTACTCGGGGCTCCGGGCATAGGGGCAACCGTGGTGAGATTACTTACCGACGGGCCGCAATCTCCCTCTGGGATAACGGGAGCGATGAGCCTGCAGTGCGTCACGCGGACAATCAGGTTATCCTGTTCAGGCTCTGCAAGTGACGCAGCAAGGCTGGCCAAAGCATCTGCTCGACCGTTCTGCGACCGGGGAATATGGACAATTTCTGGCCGAGAAGGGAACTGGGCCATCAGAAGGAGGGTGCACTCCAGCAATGGCACAAGTTCCGGCTTCCTGACAACATAGTCACCATTGATCTGCTTAACGACCAGCTCGGAGTCCCCTTTCACACACAGATGGGGCACGTCGATCTCGAGAGCCAACTCGAGGCCCGTGATGAGGGCATGGTATTCCGCCTCATTGTTGGTACAACCCTCTGACAACAGGAAAGAGTATGGCAGCACGGCTTGCTCCGGGGTAATGAAGACGATACCCAAGCCCACTCTGTTGAGCTTAGGGTTATCGAGTCTTCTACCGGTGGGGCTCCGGGAGGCACCGTCGAAGTGCATCTGCCAGCATGGATCGGCACGATCGACCGAGAGAATGGCCTCATCAGGAAAGCCTAGATCCAGTGGCTGATCCGCAGAGGTCGGGTGAGCAGCCAGAAAGTCTGCCAATGCTTGCCCTTTGATGGCCTTCTGAGACACATACCTGATGTCGAACTGCTGGAGAATCACAGCCCACCGCGCTAGACGGCCAGTCAACATAGGCCGGCTTAGGATATACTTCAACGGGTCTGCCCGAGAAACCAACTGTACCTCATGGTGCTGCAAGTAGTGCCGTCATTTCTGTACGGCAAATACGAGCGCCAGGCAGCTCTTCTCGATGGGGGAATACCTAACTTCCGCATCGAGGAGCATGCGACTGAGGTAATAGAGGCTATTCTCTGTTCCCTCGTTGTTCTTCTAGGCGAGAAGGGCACCAAGGGACCGTTCTAGGGCGGTCACATAGAGGACCAGCGGCTTCCCGGATACAGGCGGCATTAGAACCGGAGGTTGAAGCAAGTACTGCTTGATTTCCTCAAAAGCGGTCTGACACTTTTTATCCCATACATAGGTGACACCCTTCTTCATGAGCCGAGAAAAGGGCTTACACTTGCTGGCCAGATTCGCGATGAATCGGAGTATATAGGCTAAGTGGCCTTGGAACCCTTGCAGTTCCCGGATGTTACCTGGGGGAGGCATCTGGCTAATCGCCCTGATCTTCTCTGGGTCGATCTCAATACCCCGGTATCTTACCACAAATCCAAGGAACTTTCCGGAGGTAACCCCGAAGGCACACTTTAACGGGTTCATCTTCAGGCAGTGAGACCGGAGGAAGCCGAACACTTTCTCAAGGTCTTTGAGATGGTCCTGACGCTGGCACGATTTGACCACCAAGTCGTCGACGTAGAATTCCACCAGTGTGCCGAGGATTGGCTTGAATATGCGGTGCATCGCCCGTTGATAGGTGGCACCTGCATTCTTCAGGCCGAAGGGCATGACCCGGTAACAAAAGATACCTTGGGGGGCCCTGAAGGCAGTGAACTCCTCATCCTCAGGGGCCATCCGGATTTGGTTGTATCCGGAGTATCCATCCATAAAGGAGAGGGCTTGGAACCCTGCCGTGGCGTCAATCAACAGCTCTGTCACTGGAAGGGGAAAATAATCCTTCGGACAGTGGCGGTTGAGATCGCGGAAGTCGATACAGACTCTAATCTGCCTGTTCTTCTTCCTGACCGGCACAATGTTGGCCAGCCATTTGGGGTACTGGACTTCCCTCACGAAGTTGGCCTTGATAAGCTTGTCAACTTCGGCCTCAACCATGGCACCGTGGGATGGGTGCATCTTCCTGGGAGGCTGCTTGAACCCGCGATGGTTTGCCGGGAGACCAAGGCGGTGGACGGCTACCTGAGGATCTATCCCCGGCATCTCGTCATAGCCCCAAGCGAACACATCACGGTGCTGCCTGAGAAAGTCCACGTACTGCTGCCGCTCCTCAGAGGGCATGGCGGCACTGACCAATGTGGGTCTTGGATCTGCTTTGGTTCCAAGGTTCACCTGTACTAACTCATCGACCGTGGCGGGGACGCCCTCCTCAAAGGCTGGGGGTGCGTCTTCCACATCCTCTCCACTCGGGGAGGGATCGTCCACGGGAGAGACTGCACTGGAAACAGCATTGGGGATACCAGATCCTGCTGGGCCGCTGGTGTTGGCACAGGCGGTCGCGGTCATCTCATCAGGAGACTCACAGGCCGTCGAGACCATGGCTACGTCCAACCGTTGAATCGGGAGGACGTAAGCGTCATCCAAGCATGCCCAGGGATCACTTGCAATAACGACAGGCTCAACCTCACCTTCCAGGATCTGCTTGTCCTTGCTCTTGTAATAGTCCGCGTCCAGATAACGGGCTTCACATGAGGCAAAAGAAGAGGCATCTCCCTGAAGCACGCCTACTCGACCCTTAAGGGAGTATTTGAGGCATTGGTGGTATGATGAGGGAACCGCCGCATGAAGGTGGAGCCATGGCCTGCCCATCAATGCGTTATACGCAGTGTCCTGAGAGACTACCATGAATTCGGTGTTGGTAACCAAGTCACCGAACTGGGTCTTCAAACGTATTTTTCCGACCGGGGTTTGCTCGGTGTGGTCATACCCCTGGATCCTGAGGTCGGAGGGGATCAAGTCATCCTTAGACAACCCCAATCTCCAGAGCGTCCGAGTTGGAATCAGGTTGATCCCGGACCCCGTGTCGACAAGACAGCGCCGGACTTCAAGGCCATTGAACTGGCCAGTAACATACAGCGGACGAATGTGCCCCTGTATAGGAGGGTCTTCATCCTTACCAGAGAACGAGATAACTGCCTGACATTCGGCGTCCTCAATCGTTTCGGTGTGAAAGGCCTCTGCGGCCGCAACCTCTGTCTCAAACTGGAGGGGGCTCTTCAGGGCTTCAGCGAGTGCCTCACGCATCTCCGATGACATGCGCAGAGCCTCAAGGATGGAGAGCCTTGCTGGGATGTCGGCCAAGTGCTTCAGGACATCATAATTTTTGGCCAAGCACGAGCCCCTGGTTGCAGGAGGTTGCTCTGCGGTTGGAGGCATGACGGGCCTTGCCGGTTGGACCGGCGGCCGACTGGTACTTGGCGCATCTCTCTGTTCACTGGTTGAAGCCCGGGAAGTAGTCACCGTACTGGGGTCAGGAGGCCGGGATGGACTCGTGGTAGGGCGGAGCTGATCACGACGCGGCTGAGGCGGTTTTGCCTGGTCCCACACCACACACAGTGGCGGAGGCGAATCCGTCATCCCCGGATGGGGGGGCTGCGCACGCTGAGCTCGGTTTTGAGCCTACTGCCTAGTCTCAGTGGCGTGCACGGCCTGGCTGGAGGTACCAACTGTCGTGCCCCAGTGGCTCATGTTGTTGCGGTTCCTCCGACGGTGGCGACGACCGGGGACACTAGGGAGGTCCACCTGGTGTTCCTCAGTGTCGGGAACTGAAAAGGGATTTACCAGCTCGACGGTATTAACCGAAGCATACCCAACACTTTCATCGGACGAATCATCCATCACTGGGCGGATCCGAGGAGGGATCCCCATCTCCGGGGGCATGAAATTGCCGAGAGTGCGGGATAGTGGCGGAACTGGCGGGGTGCGCTCTTCCTTCTTGCGCCGTCGCCGTTTGCTCTTCTCGGAAGAGGCAGGCTGGGATGACGATGCCGAAGCAACACCCGCAGATTCTGGGGGCTCAGGCTGATTCAAGCGCGCACGGATGATTCCATGGGCGCGGATGATCATCTTGCGGGCCATCCAGTTATTATACTTCTGGGATCCGCGGTCGGAGACCAGCTTCCATTCGTCCTCATTGCCACTATCGTCATCTGATCCCACGAACACACCCGCCACTTGTGCTGGAACTGGGCCCAACCTGATTACATTGTTGTTAATCTGGTCTTGGAGCCAATCCTTAAACGCATAGCACCGCTGGATGGTGTGCCCCAGGGCTCGATGGTAAGGGCAGTAGCGGGGGTTATCCATGAGATGTGCCTCCTCTGGCCTCCAACACTCAGGCAGTCGCACAATCCTCTGCTCCAGGGCGCTCCGGAAATAACCGGGGACCTGATCCTCATGAAATGAGTAAGTCAGGTATCACGGGCCCCTGGGAGCGTGGTCTTGACGAGGGGCTGGAGGGGCCTGCCGAGGAGGTGGACCCTGATTATCTCGCCTGGGTTGTGGCGGTACATTACGCGGAGGGGCCGGCCGGTTCTGGGGCAGCCGCTGCTGGGCCGGGAACTGAGCCCGTGGAGGCGGATTCTTGTGAGGCTGTGGAGCTGGCCTCGCCGGCAGCAACTCCAACGGCCTGGGGGCCTCTATCTGGGCAACAGCAGCGGGCTCAGCCCTGCTGACTCTCCTTGCAGGAATCATAGGAGGCAGCGGGCGCGCCTGACTAGCCTGTTGCAGGGCTTCCTCCAGATGTTGAGCTTTGTCTGAGAAGTCCCTGAACCCTCCGGGGTAATTCTGAGTGATCAAGGAAGGGACCAGCTCGGTCTTGACGTTCCCGACGCACATTGTCAGCAACTGCTCCTGAGTCAATGGCATGTCAAGGGAATACGTGAGACCCTTCCATCGGGCGACGAAGTTCGCGACTCGCTCATCAGGCCTCTGCTTGCACTTGAAGAGGTCTGCGATACTCGTCTTCCGGGTCGTGGAACTGAACTGGTAGAGGAATTGTCTACGAAGGTCCTCCCAGCTAGTTATCGACCCGACGGGGAGCTGGCTGTACCAGACAAATGCTGGCCCTTCCAGTGTCTGGACAAAGCAGCAAAGCTTAGCAGCCTCTTGCTGCGCCGGAGTTCCCAACATAGGCCCGCACCTCGAGTTGAAATGGGCCAAATGCTGTGGCGGATCTCCAGTTCCATTTAATGGGGCGAAAGTGGGGTTCCCGAATCCCGGAGGCGCCGGCATGTCATCCACCCATGCTGGATACGGCTTGCCGTCTGGTGGGATTGCCACTTGCCGAGTCTCCAAGGATTCCAAGCGGGTGATGAGTGCCGCCATCGGGTCGTCCGGACATGGGTTCCAGTCCTGGCGAGGATCTCTAACCACGAGCGCATTGCACGACCCTTCAATCGGGTCGTCGACCGGGTCGTCGAACTCGGCAGCTCGTGGGATGGCGGGCAGAGCAGCCCTTGGGGCAGTGGGAGGAATCCGAGCGGGGTCTCTCAGGTAGTCACGCCGCTCGGGAGGGTGCGGTGAAACATACCGCGCCCTCTTCCCATAGGCAATGGCCTCTCCCCTGTCGGCGAACACGGCGTAATCACGGTGGCCCGGGAGAGTCTCGTCAAGGAGCGGTTGTTCCTGCCCCTGCTGTCCTGGCCTAGGATCACCGTAGTCAGGCCGCTGCTCTGAAGCGCGCTCGGCGAGGAGCTGGTCAACTAGCTTCTTCTGCTCGGTGAGCTGTTGATGTAGCATATCCTTTTCAGGATCCTCATCCGCCCTCTGCATGGAGGCAGATGGGTCGGCGGGCTTTACAGCCCCGCCGTGCTCTTTACCGTTGCTGACGTTTCGGCACAACGTCAGTGCTTCAGTGGGTGCGTGGAGTCCTAGGAGGTTCCTCTGGTGACGAGTAACTCTCACCGATGGATCCAACAATGGCTTGTCTTCAGAGGGAGAGCCCCCGTCGAGAAGTTCCAAACCGTTCCCCTCTCCTGACAGGTCAGCCATATTGACCGTTTCCGTCCCTGGGGATGTACCCTCAGGGCCACCCAGTGAATCGGGCTGTCGGCGAATCGCACTGAAGCGTAGGGCAGCGTACTGCCCCCATCCACGGATATACACGTGGGGAGTGGCTTCCTCGATAAACTTGCGGAGTACTTTAAAACACTCAACGCATCGTTGTTGGAGGGCCTCGTGGTGCCCAAATGACCTGGGGTGCCGAACCGCGGGGAGCGTGGCCAGGTCAATCTGACGGCGCTGCTCACCAATATCCTCCAGGTGCGCTTGACTCCCGGGATATGGCATTTGTAAGCGGTGAAGACAGGAGTGAGTCTCCCGGAGAGTTCGGCGGAAGCATTCGAACTCATTCGGGGTGAGTGATTCGGGTGCATCAAAGTCTGGTCCTGCGACTGGCCAAAACTTCTCAGGGAAGTGGCCCTCTGCAAGGACGGTCCAGAAGCTCCACGACTCAAACTCGGGACCCAGTTCTCCTTGTTCCTCTTCATCGACTGGGAATGGACGGGAAACCGGCAGTGGTGCCGAGGCGGGCCGTCGGGCCGTCGGGCCGACGGGCTGGCCGGCGGTGAATACGGCGAGCAGGCCGATTGGCCTCCATATCCCGGGCCGCCCTCTGAGGGTGGCGGTGCCCCATCTACCACATCGCGATAGGACGGGCCGGCGAGCGAACATCCTGCTGCAGCATCGGTGCTCGCCGAGGGTGCACTAGATCGTGGTTCGACTGTCGGTCCCCAGATAAAGTCCCCGGCTTCTCCGATCGAGGCGGAAGGCACTTCCGGAGGGGCCGGTACCAACCGCAAGCTTGATCCTTGGGGGTCTACCAGGCCCTCGCTACTCCGGATATACCTTCAGAGAGAAGCGGGAATCATATGAATCTCGCTCTCGGGGAGTACGAGGCTAACGTGCCGCATCCCTACCCCTTCCCCTGACTGGCGGAATTGGGGGGAGGGCTCTGTCGCCGAATCGTACTCCGCATCCGAATCAGAGAAACGAACTGGTCAGATCTCTGTCCGGAATTCCCTAACATTCCTCCCTCTGCGTCGATGCCTCGCCCTCCTGCCCCTAGGTGGTTCTTCGGGGCATGGCTGATCTCTGTCCTGGCGTCCTCTGGCCGCACCGGTGCTGGGGCCAAGAGGACTGGACACCAAGGTGCGAGGATCACTGGGACAGATATCAAAGGGGACGCGGGGAGAGATGATTCCGGGCAGGCCTCCGGGCCGGGATCGGAAGGTGGGATGACCCATGCCTCCTGGATCGGCCACACGGAGTAGCCCCTGTTGGTGAATAGCGCTACCGCGAGGTGGCCCGCGGTGGCTATTTCCTGTGCCAGCAACCGGGAGAGTCAACCCAACCTGCCTTTGGGGCGGTCGGGGCCTCGATTCAGGTCGGGCATAGAAGTGCCCCTGCTCAGGATGCGCAGGGGTCTGGTGACTGCAGCCAGCAGTGGCTTGGGCCAACGCGGCCGCTGTTGCTAGGGCCCCAAGGTGGGCATCCTCTTCCGCTCATGCCCGACGTTGGCGTCGGGACAGACGAGTTGGGATGAGCGGCGCGGGCAGGTGGAGAGCCTGTTCTTCGACTTGAGAGGCCTGGCGGCGATATCGCCGTGGCCTGACAGGAGTCCTTATCGCGGATCCCTGGGGCGAATCTCGGATAGGTTTGTCCCGGGCATCTTCCACCTCATCCGCATAGGGAAGGGAACTATCGGAGCGTTCCGGGGATAGACTCCCGAAACGGTTGGACGTCGAGGTAGGCAGCGGTGCCTCCCTGCGCGGCCCTCGGGGGCGACGTTGGTGGCGAGGTGCAGCTTCCTCGAGGTCTAGGCGAGCCATGTCCCTGGTGGGGATGACTCCCTCTTCCTCATATCTCCGCACCGAGTTATTGATCACCCTTCTCTGGATGACCTCCGAGGGGGAGAGAGGGCGTGGTTGCCCCGCAATTGCGGCTGCTGGGACGGCTGTGAAACGGGCGGGACGGCGCGGAGTAACCGCGTCGGTGTCTCCCCTACCCCTGAGCCAGTGGGCGGGTGGCGATCGGGCACTGGACTGGGCGACTCGATTCCGGAAAGCAGGGAGAAAAACCCATTAACACTGACGGGAAAAGGAATCGACAACCAACCTTTAGTGCCACGACGCCTTCCGTGGGGGGAACCCAGGCCATCGACGTCGTGAGACGGAGTGCCCGATTTCCCTTCCCCAGCCCCTGGCGGGTTCCGTGCCCCGGTGCTGAATGCTCGGTCGAGCAGCATGCTGGTCTTCCAACACCTCTGAAAGCCATCGGTCTTCGTATCGAGGAGAAGAGATTCACGTCAGGTTCACCATTTTTCTGTTTCGGTGCAGATGTGCGCCGGGCTTCTGTTCCGACGCTGTTCCGCCGGGACGCGTTCGCGCGTGCGCCCGTCGACCCGAGGGGATGGGAGCGCGGCTTGTGGTCCCGCAGTCCCGCTTTCCAAAGGCGGGCGACATCCGTCCCTTGTTCAAGGGTGTCTGCTCCTTGATCGAAACCGGGATGATGGGATGTCAGCTCCTCCTTCCGTGGACGTCTCCTCGGAACTCGTCGACTAATCCGGGTCTCCCTCATAGATTTAAGACGTGCTCGTGAATCTCGTTCCCGGCGCCATATCTTCATGGACACCGGTTAATTACGCTGCTTCCGCCCGGACGCTCCAAGGAGTCCGGTCGGGGCAGCAACCTGCGGTGAGGAGACGGGGTGGCTCTGGGTGTTGGGGGCGTGCCTTAACACTGCAACTCTGCATGTCTGCCTTCCGTCCCTCATAGGGTTTGTCGAAGGCGTGATAGCCTGAGGCATCCCGCGCTGGGTGCGGGGAGCTGCATTACCTGAGGTTTTCCTCAGCTTCCCATGTTTAACACGGGGTATGCCGTGAGTTTAACGTCCAGCGGGGACGGCATCGGACTGATCAACACAAGGAGTGGATCAGATGACAGAACCCCTTGCGGGGAACCTCCGACGATGGGGCCAGCACATGGGCGGCTTACCGAGTGAAGTGGAGTGGAATGAAGTGGCATGACCCCACCGGGATGTGGCAGCCCGGGTAAGGGTCAGGATGGATGATGGAGTGAAGAGCTTGGACCTCGTAGAGGCTTCCTACGTACCGCGCGTTAGCGCGGATCAAAGTCAGCGTAGTTCGGATATACAGTTTAACGTCATGCTGGACGTTGGCGAGCTGACTCATGAGGAGATCGAGGCTGCCGGGCGGAGGATTGAACAGAACCACCTCACACAGAGGGGGATGGAACGGCCGGGTGGATCACAGTTTCACGTCATGCTGGACGTTGGCAAGCCGACTCACGAGGAGATCGAGGCTGCCGGGCGAAGGATTGAACCGAACCACCTCGCACAGAGGGGGATGGAACGGCCGGGTGGATCACAGTTTAACGTCATGCTGGACATTGGCGAGCCGACTCACGAGGAGATCGAGGCTGCCGGGCGAAGGATTGAACCGAACCACCTCGCACAGAGGGGGATGGAACGGCCAGGTGGATCACAGTTTAACGTCATGCTGGACGTTGGCAAGCCGACTCACGATAAGATCGAGGCTGTCGGGCGAAGGATTGAACCGAACCACCTCACACAGAGGGGGATGGAACGGCCGGGTGGATCACAGTTTAACGTCATGCTGGACGTTGGCGAGAGAAATGGAAAAAGACAGTGGGGAATTGCAATGGAGATACACATATGCAGTCCCCCACGAGAGCGGGTTTATAGGTGAATCGACGCAAGTGGGCACCCAGGAGGGGTCCACTGATGGACGAACCGACGTGAATACGACCGGGACGACCAGGTGGTGGGCTTGAACCTTGGAGAGGCTTCCTACGTACCCTGTTTAGGAGACAGGGATCAAAGTCCACGTAGTTCGTTCTGTAATACTCTACCCCCATGGGCGAAGGCCACTCCAATCCCGACATCCCTGTAGAGACGAGCGGGTGGGGGCCACATCCAAACCGGGAGGACCCTGCGTGCGAGGCACGGGATCGGGCGATGCGGACGGTTTAACGTCTTGCCGGACGAAGTACAGTTTAGCGTCGTGTGTTGAGGACGAAGCGGACGGTTTAACGTCTTGCCGGACGAAGTACAGTTTAACGTCGTGTGTTGAGGACGAAGATGCTTGGCAGTTTAACGTCTTGCGGCGCAGACGTGGCACAGTTTAACGTCATGTTGGACGAATGCTGAACAGTTTAATGTCTTGTAGCTTGGACGATATGCTAGGCAGATTAACGTCGTGCAGCTTGGACGTGGTGCAGTTTAGCGTCATGCAGGATGATGGGTGCTTGACAGTTTAACGTCTTGTCGCGCGGACGATATGCTAGGCAGTTTAACGTCGTGCAGCTTGGACGATAATGGTGCCGCCGAGGGGTCCGTGTCACTTCGCGCGAGCCTGGAGGGCCGCACGGGAAGACAACGCACGGTGCGGGCACCCGGGATGAGGATCATTGGGTGCCACGCCGGCGAGTATCCTCGGGGGGTCAAAGGGGGCGACCCTAGCGGATTGCGCGCAAAAGAGGAGCTTGGCGCGCAATACCGCGGGTCGGCGCGCAAATGGGCGGGCTAGCGCGTAATTGAGCCAGCGCTTTGCGCGCGGATGATGGAGATTGCGCGCACTGGGCTTCGGATAGCACGCAGGGGCAACGGCTCATTCTTTAATGAATGGCCACTTGAAAAGGGGGGGTGCGCGCAATCGGGCTGGATTGCGCGCACCCGGGGGCAATTGCGCGCAAGAGGCTTCTTTTGCGCGCGAAGGCCTTTAGGTGAATATTTATTCAAAGGAAAAGTTCCAAGGGGATTGCGTGCGAAGGCGAACCCCGAGGCTTTCTTGCGCGAAAGAAAAGAGGTTACCTGAAGATCGGCATTGCGCGCGGAAGGGGTTGAATTGCGCGCGTGAGAGACCTTTCGAATTCCGGCAACCTCCAAAACGTCGGGGGTCGCCTCATATTTATAGGCAACCCCTGGCGCGGAATCCGGTTCGCGGGTGCGGAATTGGGCCCGGCGCGCAAGGGAGCCGCGCGGGCTGCGGGCGCGCAAAATTGCGCGCCGGCCCAGCGCATTGCGCGCATCCCGAAAGGTTTGCGCGCGACCCTGCAACTTTGCGCGCGGACCTCCAAAATTCCGTGCAAGGCTTCCGGGCCCTCCGAAACGGGCCTCCGACTCCAAATATGACATCGCTTTCCGCATCCGGAGCTTTGTTTGGGAACAACGGACTTTTCCGGCATCTACAACCTCCTTTGAGCACGATGTGTTTTCCAACTTTCGCTCGTTTTCATAGAGATCCTATTTAAACCTTAATGGGATGTCATTTCTTACTTTTGGTCTCAGCCTTAGTTGTGGCTTTCTGGGGACGGAAAGCTTTATAGTGGGGAGAATTGTCACACCCAGACATCACACTGAGGTATGTCTATTTATTATTATAATCATTATTATTATTATTATTTTTATTTCGTGAGTTTAGTTTCCTTTTTATAATTTTCTTTTCATTGGAAAGCGGGGTGAGCACAAAACTAGTGTGCGCATCTACGTTGATAAATGAACGCTGCCTTGACAATGCCAGATGAGCGGGCAGGGCATAGGTAAAGCCGCACGGCCTCCCTGGTGTGCGGGTGGACATTCTTATCATTATTTTTTTTTAAAATGCGTTTTTTATTCATTAACACCGTTATTATTATTATAATTATCATTATTAGTTTAGGTTAGATTTTTTTTAGGTTTTAATTAACTTAATTTTTTTTCCATCCCATTATTCTTATTTTATTTTATCCCTCCTCTACTTATCTTCTTATTACCTTATCTTCTTTTATTTTTATTTATCTTTTATTATATTTTATTTTATCCTTTCCTTTCTATTTTCTATTATTTATTTTTTTCTTTTTCCCCCCACTTTTTCTCTCTTTATCTCCCGCAGGTTACTGTTCATCCGCCTCCCACCTTCTGCCGCGTCGAACCCTAGCCGCCTCACACTTCTCCTCTTCCAGACCGGATGTAGCTTCCTTCTATCGGCCTGCTTGCCCTGCCGCCGGATCCCCGTCGTGCCGCACCCCATCCATTCCCCCCTTTCTTCATTTTTTTTCTTTCCTTCTTCTCCCTGTGCGGCGCATCCAGCTGGTTTCCCCTCCATGCAACCTCCCCTTCTCTCCTTGCAGCCTCCTCTTTCCAGCAGCCCCGGCCGCTGCTCCGTCTCCCTCTCCGATGAACCCGAACCGCCGCCCCCTGTACCGTCCGGCGTCGCACCGCCTGTCCGACCCCCCCACTAGCCGCTGCCCGGATGTGCCGATCCCCATCCCTCTCCTCCTACCCGGCCGTCAGACTCCCTTATTCCCAACGAAACCCCCCACTCTCATCTTCTAGATCACCTGTTCTGGTCTTCGGACCCCTCACCTACACTTCTCCCTTCCGGCGGCCTCCCCCTCTCGGCCCAGTCGATGAGCAACCCTCCCTGCCCTATCCGCTACAGGCCGTCACCTCTGCTCCCCGTCACGTCGTCGCACCAACCCCCTCCCCATGTAGCAGCGACCCCACCTACTGGCTCCCAAGTCTAGCGCCGCCCCCTGCTCCCGGCCGGCGTTTCCCCTTGAGCCCTCCTCACCTACACCGTTCGACGGACAAACCACCGACTCCCCTGTTTCTAGCTCGGAACCACGCCAGAGCTCCCCTCTGATGCCCTTTTCGGTGACCGTCACTGTCCACCGGCCCTCCAGTTAAGCCAATCCGTATTTTGATTATTATTATTATTATTATTATTATTGAATTTATTACTATTTATTTCATTCTTTCTTTGAGTTTTGTTGTTCTGGTTTGTTTTTCCGACGTATATAAGGTCTGATTATATGGTTCTAACTTGAAGTTTTCATTAAATTCGTGTTTTGGGTTTGCGCGAGGTCCTTTGAGGTGCGATGGTCGTGTGGCAGGTGTTTCGCGCCAAGCTTGCAATGTTTTGGTTCACCTCGATCCATCCGCCACTGTCTCGAGGTACGTGGTTCCATGCCTTTGCATCATTTAAATAATTTAATTTGTTTGTTTAGTTTAATTTAACATGTTCTATGAATTAGTTGCATGGTGCGATCTATGTTTATAATGTGTTGGCTTGTTCAGTTGATGAAAATTGGGTTTCCAAAATAGTATGCGTTTGTTGTCTATATGCGTGTTGTTGTATAAATGATTTGTTTGGTTTAATAGGTTGTGCGAAAGGCGTTTTAAATTTTTTTTACATGTGTGCGTAATGAAAATATCACTTTCTTTATAAATGATCATATTTTTTTCATTTTGACCTTATTGGGGTAAGTCCTAAAATTGTTTAATCAATTGTTTATATGGTGCAAATGTGGTTATAGAATAATTGAGTGTGAAATTGATTTTGAAGTGGTCTTTGCACCTAAAAAATATGTGTTGTTTTGATGCAATGTTTTCAAGTTGGGTTCTAGGTTATGTTTGGTTGGTGCGAACTTAGTTTTTAAGGGTAATTGAGTTTTTTGTGTCTAAATGAGGATTTTTAAAGTTTAGTGAATCATTTTAAGCGTGTTGTCTTGGATTTGTTTTTTTTAATGGTGTCTTGTAAAAAAAAGGTGGCGTCTTCAAAGTGGTTTTTGGTGTTTTACAAGAGGTGCAGATGGTTCAGATAATTGTGTAGTTGGTGTGAAACTAGTTTTAACGACAATTATTAAGCAAGTGGTTTGAACGACTACCTTCTTTGTAATTGGGTGTGTTTATTTGTGTCAGCCCTTGTTGTGTTACTAAAAATAATGCTTCCTAAGTGGTGCGAATTTTATATGTTCTTGTTTGAGTGTTTCCAAATGGGGTTTTTGCGAAATGATTAGGTAACAAAAAATATATTTTTAGAAAGGTATTTTTGGCATGTGTGAGTTTTTTTTAATGTTGTTTGGGTGTGAAAATGGTGACTTTTGTGTGCAATATCTTGTTTGGCCTATGATATGGGAAAGAAATATACTATGTGAATGTGAAACTTGTTTGAGAACATGGTAAAACCCTAGGTATCTAGGTGGGCGGACTAGAACTAGTGCGCTAGTGAACCGGATGGGTGTCATCCCTGTTTCACTTAGCTGGATTGACGATTGAAACACTAACTAAACATATGATATCTGAGGGTCGTGGCCTTCTAAGCGACGTGTTCTGAGGGTCGTGGCCTTCTAAGCCTCGTTTTCTGAGGGTCGTGGACTTCTAAGCCACGTTTCACCAAGACACGAGGTTCTAGGGTCCCACTGGAGCAAGATGATCCTTAGGGGATTTACCATAGTGATCTACCATCGATGGCGTGGTGCCTTCCATCGGCATATGGAGGACCACTTGTGTGTGTGTGCGTGTATATGTGTGTGTGTGTGTGTGTGAGTATGTGTGCGTGTGTGTGCCCATAATGAACCTTCCTCTTCCTCTTTAAAATCATGTTTGTGAAATGAATTCTTTTTAGTGTTTTCCTTTAGCATTTGGTTTGTAGATGTTTTCTTTAAAATAATTTCGAAAGTATAACTTGAATAAGCACATTAAATTGTCCTTTTGATGCTGTGGCATGGAACCTTTTTATTGGGTGACGTCCTACTGGGCCTTTCGCTCACACCCTGCATACACCTTCGGGTGTATGTAGTCTTTGTTCCTTGTGTATTCCAGGTTGTGACTCTGCTCAGCGATGGTGATTTTGGTTGGTGATGGTCTTCTCGTGCAGGCTGGTGTTGTGGCGTGTGGATTCTATACCACTCTTATCGGTTGGAGGTTTGGGTTATAGTTTTAGTCTTTTTGTTGTCGTTTATTTTTTTTGACGTTAGTTCCAGTTGTAAACCTTTAAATTTTGATTCTAGTTTAATGGTCTATTTGGTTGTCGATTCCTAGTTTTTTTTTATTATCGTGTTAGTGTTTGCATATACCTTTTCGGGTAAACTGTTCCCACAGGTTACTCTTGATACCCGGGCACTTGTGCCAGCCCGTGGGGATCGGGAACGCCCTTCGGGCATTGCCGCGGACTGGGTCGGGCGCCGGGTTGGATGGCGACCCGGCCTGGTTCGTGACAGTC
>CAUJRU010003347.1:0-51076 GCA_963277665.1 Viscum album | reverse complement strand
AAAAAAATCATGAATACTTCTAAATTCCACAACTAGATTAAAAAATAAAAAATGGAAAATAAGCTGGGCCAAATACAAGCCCACCAAAAAGAGTCTAAGAATAACTCTATCTGTAACACCCCAAGCATCCACGCAATGCTTCTCTTTGACAATACAGTATCTTGTATTTTATGCAACTTCGAGTTCTAACAAACACCACAACCAATCAAACTAGCCGTTATGAATAGTAATTCCCACTTCTTGAAAATTTATACATTTTATCTTTCAAAATGGACTTCATTTTTGGATTTGGAATATCGAAATTATCTTAGGGTTAATTTTTGGTATTTTTCTAAAAAATTTCAATTTTGATGAATAGTGAAAGTCAGTAAATTTTAAATAAAAACAAATTTTTTAATCAAAAAAATTAATAGTGATAAATTATGAATTTGAGTGGTTTTAAAGTATATTTAGAATAGATTTTTCCCATTTAATACAATGTTGTTCAATGGATGTAATTTCACATTTAAACTGAACATAAACAAGTGTCAATCTTTTGATAATTATTATTTCTTAAAAACAAGCTTTTTGTTTTGACAGCGGGAATTAATTTTAAATTAATTTCTGCCACTTCTGTATTTTTAATTTAGAAAAATGGATTCCATATTTGGAATCAGGTAGTCCAAATTTTTTAATTAGGTAAATTTTATTTTTATACATTTTGAATAATTATTTCGGTAAATATTTTATTTACCATGGTTAAAGGGTAAATCCGATAAATAAGAGTAAATAAATAATATTATAATAATAATAAATTACCTTAAAATGTGTCATAACACTATTTTTTGATACATGTCCGACCATGGGCTTATTTGGGTTAATTTTAGGACCCCATGGATCCACTTGTAAGTGATAATGACACATTATATTAATTAAGTTAAAGTAAATACAAAAATGACATAAGCATATATATTTTAGAAAAAAAATTTACATAGGGTTATATATGTTATTTTTTAGACTATAAATATTCATTATAAATATAAAAATATTTACTACATAATTGTATTTTATTTATAATTTTTAGACATTTAATAATTAAATTTATTTATGACACAATAATGATGCAATATTTTCTTTATTATTGAAAGAATCAAATAATTGGAATTATAAATATTAAAATAAATATAATTTGAAAGTTTTGATGCCATAAACTAATTTTATTGATTAATATTACATGTTAGGAATGCTTAAATTAATTTGGTTCGAATTAATAAAGTTTTTAAGACTTTAACAAAAATCAATTATTAAATAGTGTCAAAATTGACATAAAAGAGTTTTTAAAACAAATATTATATTATTAATTGATATTATATTCCTAAAAATATAAGGTTCGAAAAAAGGACTTATATGATGATATGTATTTCATTAATGAACCACTTGGGGTTCTCTTTGAAGTATATAGTAAGTTTATTAACCATATAATATAAAAATACAAAGTGACAAGGTAAATGTCAAACTATTTAACTAAGAGTTAAATATAAATGATAAGGTTAATATAGCAACCCAAACCTGTATAAAATTTATTGGATGAATGTATTTTGACCCATACCCACCTTAGACTTTGAATAATCCACTTTGGATCCATTAGAAACTGAATATTAATTTATTATAAATTAATACTTTAAGTTTTTCCTAAAGAGCCCCTCCACCCCTTATAAAAGGACACCACTTATAACCAATTATTCATACCTTCAAAGACTTTTGGTTCGGCCAAACTCTTCCAAAATACCCTCTAAAATATTCTCCCTTCATCTTAGAGGCCTTAATTTATTCAGAAATCGAACCTAAAGATCCCTTTTGATCAAATCAAAAGGAAGAACCTGAAGAAGAGGTAATGTTTTCACCACCCTCTTTCAAGTTTCTTTCTTCTTCAACTTTTTCTTTATTTGTTATTTACATTATAAAATAATAACTCCAGTATCTTCTATATACTATGATGTTATTATAAATATGGTATAACAATATTCAGTATTCTATCCACCCATTGAATGACATGTCACCATACGTGCGTACGTATGGCCTACAGTCTCCACGTCGTGGTGTAATTGTTATTCAATACATTATTATTTGGATGGGTATAATAATGATGTGTAATTCATGTAAATAATAAATATAACATTATAATGATTCTGTAAATATGATATACCATCCAATTATTTTAATATCAAAAGAATGATATTGTTTCACGTGTGTACGTACGGATTACCGTCTCTACGAACGCGATGTGATTCATTCCCCATCGTATCCATTCAAGAATAAATTTTATTTGATGATTAAAAATAATTTTTAGAGACATGATAAAATTCTGGATATGAATAATATACATCCAATCCATAACAAATATGGCTCACATAACAAAAAATATAAAGAAAAATGAATCCGTTAACACCCGAAACGATGATAATACTAAGATATTATTAACAAATCAATGTTAAAAGATCATATATGATATCATATTAATTTATATGATTATTTTATAATTTAGTAACAATTATTTCACAATTATACAGGAGGTTAACCTACCCTCAACCAAGGAAAAGTACAAGGTAAGGGTTTATTTCACAATCTCTTCATTATCTGAGGTTGTTTATACATAATTATCTATTGGGGCCTCTTTATCATTCATATCCAAGTTTCTTAAAAATGTATTTCAAAACATTATTACTATTTTACAATATATGGGTTAAAGTCATTTATACCCTTGTTTGAATTTTTATAATATGTTTATAAAGTAATCTTTTCATCATTTTTTCGAACAAGTTCTTTTTTATCCTTTTCGACAAAATTAAGGTAAGAATGTCTTTTTTTAACTTATACGGCAGGTGCGGCTATTTTCTACCATTATAAACTCATCGAAGCTTCCCTTACAAGATTATAAGAATATTTTTAAAGTAAATGTATTATTTTATAATTATGTGACTCTTAAATGATTTCAAAATAGAAGGAGATATTTCTCTAAAATGGGTTTTGATTTCATCTATGTTAACATCTTTTGATGGATTTTAAGTTTGTATGGAGTTGATTTATTATGATACAAAACTTCCATATTTTATTGAAGGTTTTGTGATATGTTTGACTGTGGATGTGCTATTTTTATACCATTCATGATTTATGGTTAAAGTATTGACATTTTGTATGCTAGTTTTAATACGAATGTTTATGATATGTTTAAACCTTTTTATATGAGGAATGTATTGGACTTAGTATGTGATGGGTGGAGCCCGATATAGCTCCTCGATGCATCAGTAGGTCTCATGAGACAACTAGACGTGGAATTTTTCGAGGCCCTTTCCCAATTTGATTTATGGTTTTGGCTGAGGCCTTAATCATTTTTAGACGTCTTGGTTGAGTCCTTGACAAAATGTTTCAGAATGTATGGCATTATACATTCCCTCATTATGGAAATAATATTGATGGTTCATGTGGTCATTCAACTTGTACAATACCCATGATTATGTTTTATTGTTGCATTATTTACTCAGCTCATATTCTTTTTATAAATGTATTCATGTTTATTAATGGTAAAGGCATGTGGTTTCAATTATTCACCTTCCTTAATATTTATGTCATTTTTCGATGTATTACTTACCCTTACTGAGCGTTTGAGCTCACCCCTTTCTTATGTTTCATTTTACCAGGATTATAAGAAGTGTATTATGATTAATATGTAGGGTTAAGATAAAGGGAATAATGGCGTTCTTAAAGAACTATTTACGATGTGTTTTATGTTTGAAAGTGTAATGTAATGTTAATGTATGCAATCTATTTTCCAGGACTGCTAAACTGATCGGTCTTTTGGGACATGATTCCTTGTAATCATGCCAATGTATTAAAATAATTCACCTACTCTAGGTAACTAGGGTTGGGGCGTTACAGTTGGTATCAAAGGAAGTTTAGTAAAAACCTTGGAAACTAGATTTAGATAAACTCTTATTAGAGCACATAGACCTAAGATGGACTTTGAGAATTAGTATAGAAGAACTTCCTAGAATTTTGGTAATGTAGAAATTTTGTGAGTTTTCTGAGCAATACATCCCTATCTGGATACAAGCAGGTTGAGGCGGCTCTGGCATAGATGTACCTAGGGGTAAAACCTGAAAACACCATTTTGAGCTAGACTCGAACGGGAACTGCTGCCCGACAACGGGCCTTGCTGCACTCTTGGTTACAAATCTCCTAAGGTATATGCTTAGGATAATTCTCATTTTATTTACCAACCATTATAAAGGTTTTATGAGTATATACTTCCTTAAAGAAAACATTTTTATGATTATGGATTATATCCATAAAGTGTTCAATTTATGTTAAGTGTTTTACAAGTTTGTATTTATGTATTGCGATTCATAAACTAATATAGTGTATGCCATTGTTTAGAAATGGTGCCTAGTAGAAGAAATGGAAATAGTATCAATACACTCACTCCATGTATGAATTTCCCTCCTTCTAAATATAATTATAGTGGAGTTGGTGATGCAACTAGTGCTGATCAGCTAATCACCATACTGGGACAACTCACTCAGGTAATGAATAATAACCTTACCTGTATAGAGAACCCCGATCCACAGCGTGGAGGATAAATGTTAGATTTCTTCATGAGGAAACAACCACCAACATTAAATGGGAGTACAAATCCCTTAGTAGCTAAGCAATGGATAAATTCTTTAGAGAAAATATTCCATGCCTTAGGGAGTTGTGAAAGGGAAAAAGTTATCATGGCATTTTACCGCCTCGCTGGAGATGCTAATCAATAGTGGTCATTGATTCAAAACATGAAGTAAGATGATGAAGTATCAAATATGGAATGTAGGGAGTTCAAAGATTTGTTTTTAGAAAAATACTTTCCTCGTGACCATCGAGCAGATATGGAAAGGTAATTTCTGAGTCTGAGACAATAGGAGGATGATAATGTCACAAAGTATGAGGATAACTTTACAAGGATAGAAAGGTATGCTGAAGACTATATATATAACCCAAGAAGTAAGATTGGTTGTTTATTTTATGGGTTAAAATTGTTTCTCCATCAAGCATTGTTCTCACAATCCTTCTTGTCATATGAAGATATTATCTCGTGTGCTATCAAGACAAAAAAATAATTCTCTATGTCTTATGACTTTAAATAAAAGCAAGAGAAGAAGAGATCTACTGAAAACTCTGGGAAAGGAAATAAGGAAATAGGGAAGAAGGGAAGAACTGAATTTCCAACTTGTGATAATTTCATAAGGAAGCACCATGGTGCATGTCTAAAAGGAAAAGGGGTATTCTACAAGTGTGGACAAAAAGGACATCTAGCTGGTGATTGTAAAGGAAAGAAATATGCTACCAATGTTCAATGCTACAATTTCAGGGAGATGGTACATTATGAAAATGAATGTCCTAAGCGTCAAGGAAACGTACCTTAGAAAAGGCCAAGGGATCAAGGCCAAGCTTATGCAGTCACTACTGCTGAGGGAGAATCCCAAAAAGACATGGTGGTGGGTAATTTAATGGTCTCCTCAAGTTTAAAAAATTCTTTATTTCATTCTGGATCATCGCATTGTTTAATATCTTCCCAGTTTTCTAAGAAAATTAAATATTTCCAATTTGATTTAACAATGGAGTTATCAGTTAAAATTCCTAAGGTAAGTATCATTGCTACAAAGTTATGTAGATCCGTTGGCATTAGGGCATATAAATGTTCTTTATCTACTGATTTCATCATCATACCCATGAATGAATTTGATATAATCCTAGGTATGGATTGGCTTTCGGACCATGATGCGACAATTTATTGTAAGAAGAAGGATGTTGCGATTTTTTATGATGATAATAAGAAACACCTTATCTTTAGAGCAGAATCTTCACCACCTGATTATTATCTAGATCCACCCCCAGTAGCTCAACTAAATTCAATTATTAGGGAGGAATAGAATAAAATAAATGTGGGTGAGGAAGGGAATGTTCAAATAGAGGATGTATCTATTGTAAGAGAATATGTTGATGTGTTTCCGGAAGATTTACCTGGAAATCCTCCAGAATGAGAAATTGAGTTTTCCATTAATTTAATTCCTATTTCACGGCCTATATCGAAGACCCCTTATAGAATGGCCACTGTGTAATTAATTGAACTAAAGAAACAACTAGAGGAATTGAGTAATAAGGGATTTATTCTCCCTAGTGTTTCTGCATGGGGAGCCCCTGTCCTTTTTGTTAAGAAGAAAGATGGATCTATGAGGTTATGTATCGACTATAGGGAAATCAATTCTATAACAATATAGAACAAGTATCTTCTACCTTACATTGATGATTTATTTGATCAACTGCATGGAGCTCAATAATTTTTGAAGATTCTCCTTCAATCTAGATACCATCAGTTGTGTGTGAAGAAGGAATACATTCTGAATACATCATTTCGAACCAAGTACGGGCATTACGAGTTTACAGTAATGCCTTTTGAATTTACTAATGCACCCTCTGTATTCATGGATCTAATGAATAGATTTTTCAAGGAATATCTCAATGATTTTGTGGTGGTCTTTATTTATGATATCTTGGTACACTCCAAAAGCTATGAGGATCATGAAAATAACTTGTGAAATAACCTGAAGACTCTTAGAAGACATGAATTGTATGGGAAGTTTAGCAAGTGTGAATTCTGGCTTCAGGAGATTTCTTTTCTTGGCCATATTGTCTCTAAGGGTGGAATCTTTGTTGATCCTTTTAAGACAAGAGCAATCGAAGAATGGTCGGCACTGATGAGTATAACTGAGGTACGCATCTTTATTGGCTTAGTAGGTTATTATCGGCATTTCATCCAGAACTTTTCCCAATTGGATAACCCATTAATGAAGCTCACACATAAAGGGGTTAAATTTGTTTGGAAAAAAGAGTGTGAAGAATGTTTTGAAGAACTGAAGAGAAGATTAGTCAATTTTTTTATTTTGACTCTACCATCAGAAAATGACGGGTTTGTTATTTATAGTGATTCATAGAATAAAGGTCTTGGTTGTTTCCTTATTCATAATGATATAGTTATTGCCTATTCATCACAACAGCTGAAAATTCATGAGAAAAAATATCCTACTCATGATATTGAGTTAGATACTATAATCTTTGCTTTAAATATTTGGAGACATTATCTCGATGGTATAAAATGTGAGATTTATACTGATACTAAGAGTTTGAAGTATATTTTCTCATAGAAATAACTCAACATGAGGAAAAGGAGATGGCGTGAACTACTCAAGGATTATGATTTTATGATACACTACCACCCGGGGAAGGAAAATAAGGTGTCAGATGCTTTGATCAGAAAGGATCATGGAGTTTTGAAAAAGATGAGAGTTGAAAAGGATCCTATATACATGGATTTAGTAAAGATGAATATGGGAATCACCATTGAAGGTGAAACCTCAATAATTTTTCAAATGGTTTCCAAACCATCTTTACTAGAATGGATAAAGAGTTCTCAGAATGGTGATGAAGAGTTTCAAAAGAAGATTAAAGTTTTGAATGATGGGAGATTAAGTGAATTTTTGTATGAAGATAGAATTTTGAAATTTGGGAAGATACTTTGTGTTCCCAAAATAACTGATCTAAAAAGAGAGTTGTTGGATGATGCTCATAGTTCCAATTTCTCTATACACCCTGGGAGTACCAAAATGTATAGAGATTTGAAGGAACATTTTTAGTGGGAAAACATGAAGAGGGAGATTGCTGATTTTGTGTCAAGATGTATGGTTTGTCAACAAGTGAAAGCAAGAAGGCAATAGCCTGGAGGATTCATGCAACCTCTTCCCATACCTGAGTGGAAATGGGATAATATTACGATGGACTTTATCATGGGACTACCAAAGACTCCTAGAAATAACGATTCAATATGGGTAATTATTGATCATCTTACCAAGTCAGCACGTTTTCTTGATATAAGAGAAGATCTACCACTTGAACTTCTAGCAAGACTATATATTAATGAAGTTGTGAGGATTCATGGAGTAACCCTATCGATTGTTTCGGACCGTGATCCCCGTTTTACTTCAAGATTATGGAAGAGTCTTCAGAAGGCCTTGGATACTGAACTTCATTTGAGAACTGCCTACCACCCTCAAACAGATGGAAAATTAGAATGGACTATTTAAACCTTAGAAGACATGTTGATATAATTCTCACTTGACTTTCAGGGTATGTGGGATCAATATTTACCTCGGGTGGAATTTTCCTATAACAATAGATTCCATTCAAGTATTCAGATGGCACCATATGAAGTGTTATACAGAAAGAGATGTCGCACACCAACCTGTTGGGATGAAGTTGGTGAAAGAAAACTTGTAGGCCTAGAACTTTTTGAAGAAATGATAGAAAAGGTGAAGGTAATACAAAACCACATCAAAGCAGCTCAAAGTAGGTAGAAGAGCTATACTGATAACCGAAGGAAGGATTTGGAATTTCAGGTAGGAGATCATGTTTTCTTGAAAGTATCTCCATGGAAGGGAGTTATACATTTTAGTAATAAAGGTAAATTGAGTCCCAAGTACATAGTAACTTTCAAAATTCTTGAACGAATTGGGGTTGTAGCTTACCATTTGGAAATACTTCCAAGTCACTCCAAAGTTCACGATGTGTTCCATGTATCACTATTGAGAAAATACATGCCTGACCCAATGCATGTACTCACTTACGAGGAATTAGAATTGGAACCTGATCTGTATGATTATGAGGATCCCATCAGGATTATTGATACAAGAGAACAAGTGCTGAGAAACCAGATGACTCGTCTGGTAAAAGTTCTATGGAGAAACTATAAGATGGAAGAGGCAACGTGGGAACCCGAGGAACTTATGATGAAGAACCACCCGAGTCTTTTTATGAAATAATATTCTTGAAATTTTGAGGATGAAATTATTTGAAGGAGGGGAGAATGTAATACCTCAAACTTCCATGGTACGCATCTCTTTAAATAATATAGTAGCGTGTGTTGTACGCAACTTCGAGTTCTAACACACACCACAACCAATCAAACTAGCCATTATGAATAGTAATACTCACTTTTTGAAATTTTATAAATTTTATCTTTCAAAATGGAATTCATATTTTGATTTGGAATATTGAAATTATCTGAGGGTAATGTTTTGGTTTTTTTTTGAAAAAATTCAATTTTGATGAATAGTGAAAATCACTAAATTTTAATTAAAAACAACTTTTTTAATCGAAATAATTAATAGTGATAAATTATGAATTTGAGTGGTTTTAAAGTATATTTAGAATATATTTTTACCATTTAATATAATTTTGGTCATTGGACATAATTTCACATTTAAACTGGACATAAACAAGTGTCAATCTTTTGATAGTTATTATTTCTTAAAAACACGATTTTTGTTTTGACAGAAGGAATTAATTTTAAATTAATTTCTTCCACTTATATGTTTTGAATTTATAAAAATGTATTCCATATTTATAATCAAGAAGTAAAATTTTTTAAAATAGGTAACTTTTATTTTTAGACATTTTGAATAATTACTTCGGTAAATATTTTATTTACCATGGTTGAAGGGTAAATCCGTTAAATAAGGGTAAAAAATAATATTATAATAATAATAAATTATCCTAAAACATTTCCTAACAATATTTGTTTATACATGTCCGACCATGGGCATCTTTGGGTCTATTTTGGGACTCCATGGATCCACTTGTAATTGATAATCACACTTTATATTAATTAAGTTAAAGTAAATACAAAAATGAAATAAGCATATATCTTTTAGCAAAACAATTTTTACATATGGTTATATATGTTATATTTTCAGATATAAAAATTCATTAGAAATATAAAAATATATCCTACATAATGGTATTTTATTTTTAATTTTTAGACATTGAATAATTAAATTTATTTATGACACAATAATGATGCAGTATTTTCTTTATTAATGAAAGAATCAAATCATTGGTATTATAAATATTAAAATAAATATAATTTGAAAGTTTTGACGCCATACACAAATTTTATTGATTAATATGAATTGTTAGGATAGATTAAATTAATTTGTTTTAATTAATAAAGTTTTTATGACTTTAACAAAAATCAATTATTAAATAGTGTCAAAATTGACATAAAAAGGTTTTTAAAACAAATATTATATTATTAATTGATATTCTATTCCTAAAAATCTAAGGTTTGGCCAAAGGACTTATATGATGATAGGTATGTCATTAAGTAACCACTTGGGGTTTTCTTGGAAGTATATAGTAAGTTTATTAACCATATAATATAAAAATACAAAGTGACATGGTAAATATTAAACTATTTAACTAAGAGTTAAATATAAATGATACGGTTAATATAGTGACCCAAACCTATCTAAAATCTATTAAATGAAATTATTTAGACCCATAACCACCTTAGACTTTGAATAATCCACTTTGGAGTTATTATAAACTGAATATTAATTTATTATAATTTAATACTTTATGTTTTTTCTAAAGAGCCCCTCCTCCCCCTTATAAAAGGACAGCACTTCTAACCAATTATTCATACCTTCAAATCCTTTTGGTTCGGCAAACCTCTTCCCAAATACCCTCTAAAATATCCTCCCTTCATCTTATAATCCATACTTTATTCATAAAGCCAACCTAAAGAGCCCTTTTGATCAAATCAAAAGGAAGAACCCGAAGAAGAGGTAATGTTTTCACCACCCTCTTTCATGTTCATTTCTTCTTCAACTTCTTCTTTCTTTGTTATTTCCATTATAAAATAATAACTCTAGTATATTCTATATACTGTGATTTTATTATAAATATGGTACAACCATATTCAGTATTCTATCCACCCTTTGAATGGCATGTCACTATACGTTCGTTCGTACGACCTACCATCTTCAGGTCGTAGTGTAATTGTTATTCAATACATTATTATTTGGATCATTATAATAATGATGTCTAATTAATGTAAATAATAAATATAACATGATAATTATTATGTATATATGATATACCATCCAATTATTTTAATATCAAAAGAATTATATTGTCGCTCATGCATACATACGGATTACCGTCTCCACGAACGTGATGAGATTCATTCCCCATCGTATCCATTCAAGACTAAATTTTATTTTATGATTAAAAATAATTTTTAGAGACATGATATCATTATGGATATGAATAATATACATCCCATCCATAACAAATATGGCTCACATTAGAAAAAATATAAAGAAAAACAAATTTTTTAACACCTAAAATGATGATAATACAAAGATATTATTAACAAATCAATGTTAAAAGTTCATATATGATATCATATTAATGTATATGATTCTTTTATAATTTAGTAACAATTATTTCACCATTATACAAGAGGTTAACCTACCCTCAACCAAGGAAAAGTATAAAGTAAGAGTTTATTTCACAATCTCTTCATTATCCGAGGTTGTTTATACATAATTATCTACTGGGACCTCTTTATCATCCATATCCATGTTTCATAAAAATGTATTTCAAAACATTATTACTATTTTACAAGATAAAGGTTAAATTCATTTATACCCTTGTTTGACTTTTTATAATATGTTTATAAAGGAATGTTTCTATCATTTTCCAAATAAGGTCTTTTTTAACCTTTTCGACAAAATTAAGATAAGAATGTCTTTTTTTAACTTATACGGTGGGTGCGGCTATTTTATACCATTATAAACTCATCTAAGATTACCTTACAAGCTTATAATAATATTTTCAAAGTAAATGTTTTATTTTATAATTATGTGACTCTTAAATGATTTCAAAATAGAAAGAGATATTTCTCTAAAAAGGGTTTTGATTTCATCTATGTCAAAATCCTTTGATGGATTTTAAGTTTATATGGAGTTGATTTATTATGATACAAAACTTCCATATTGTATTGAAGGTTTTGTGATATGTTTGACTATGGATGTACTATTTTTATACCATTCATTATTTATGGTTTAAGTATTGACATTTCTTATTCTAGTTTTAATACGAATGTTTATGATATGTTTAAACCTTTTCATATGAGGAATGTATTTGACTTAGTAAGTGACGGGTAGAGCCCGCTATAGCTTCTCGATGCAATGGTAGGTCTCATGAGACAACTAGATGTGGAATTAGCCGAGGCCCTTTCCAAATTTGATTTATGGTTTTGGTCGAGGCCTTAATCATTTTCAGACGTCTTGGCCGAGGCCTTGAAAAAATGTTTCAGAATGTCTGGCATTATACAGTCCCTCATTATGTAAATAATATTGATGGTTTATGTGGTCATTCAACTAGTATAATACCAATGATTATTTTTTATTATGGAATTATTTACTCAACTCATTTTATTTCTATAAAAGTATTCATGTTTATTATTGGTAAAGGCATGTGGTTTCAATTATTCACCTTCCTTGATATTTATGTCATTTCCTGCTGTATTACTTACCCTTACTGAGCGTTTGAGCTCACCCCTTTCTTATGTTTCATTTTCCTAGGATTCCAAGAAGTTTATTATGATTAATATCCAGGGTTAAGCTAAAGGGAATATATGGCGTTCTCAAAGATCTATTTATGCTGTGTTTTATGTTTGAAAGTGAAATGTAATGTTAATGTATGAAATATATTTTCCAAGACCACTAAACTGATCGGTCTTTTGGGACTTGATTCCTTGTAATCATACCAATGTATTAAAATAATTCACCAACTCTGAGTAACTGGGTTCGGGGTGTTACACTATCTTAAATGTATATATAGATATTACTTTCATAAAAACTAAAGGAACGCACTTTGGTTTTCCCGACTAACTTATCAATTCCTAATCCTTATCCCTCAAGATATCTTTCAAAATTTCTATCATCTGCATTCAAAGTGGAATGTTCAGGCAAAGCCCGTTTAGGGATGAGTATAACAATACATAACAGGATACCCCAAAACCAAAAATCATATACCAAAAGAATAATAGTAATATATAAAGTGATATATTTCTACCACACATAAACCAGGAATATCCAAATATAATAAACAAATACACACACTCTCATGTTAAAGTCACAACCATAATGCTAGCAAAAGATTCTAACATGGAGGTTCTACATAAAACTCTCCTAGGAGAAAATAGTCTATGATTCATATATAACTAATGAATTATGTCCAATAGGTCACACTCATGAGGTATCATCATAACAAGAATATACTAGACATATGATGAGATATGATACAATGATGTAGATAGAACCCAAGGCTATAGGGTATAGCAAAAAAATCAATCTGCAATAAGCTGCTAAGTAGAGGATTGATGCCCTAGTAGTGATGGTCATGATTATACTAAGAACTCCAGAAAGTGAAAGAGAATATTATAGGATCTTACTTCATTACTCACAAATGGATTGCAAAATCTTACTCCAAGAAGTTGTACTGAAGGGATCACTAACTTATGTGTAGGATGCTATTTCATACTAACCCTCCAGGAATGGATACTGGGAACACACCCTAATGAAGAGAGGCCATGGTAAAGAAGAAAATGGCTCTAATATAGCCTTCAAATAATATAATTAATGTACTGGTATTAAAAAGTGTTCCCCTTCAAAATCGTGTCCTTCCCGTGTCAGTATGAAAGTAAACTGTGTTCCTATGAGCATTTATGTATTCTTGTGTCCCTATACACAATTATGCCAGTGTACAGCAGGTGTGGACATGTCTATGTCATAGTACATGGTGTTATAGTGCCTTTGTACTTCTGGCTATGTATGTTCACCCTCCAAGGTACACATCGATCCATCATAGAGGGGTCACATTCCATGTAACATGGTTGCTTGTTGTGTGATACTTATCTTCATCCTGAAACCCTAGACATATATTTGAGGGTCCCACACACTGTGTAATACCAGATTACAAGCAATATATTATGGGATTTTACAAAAATCTAGAACCTTCTCTTTATGGTCTCCTTATCCTCTGTCCTCCATTACAAACAATATTTACACCGGGAAATTCATATCTAGTCTGGCTAAGCCTTGTTGTGGATGCTTGATGAAATTTGGCCTTTAGAACCCTTTGGGAAATACCCATAGTTTTTTCCCTTTTCCATCACAATACTCATTATAAATGGGAGTCTCTACCCTAATCTGATCATCTTGGAACTACCACTATCACATGATCTTTGTTCCATACCAATTCCAAATCTAAGATATCAAATCATTGCACAGTGAAAGAGTTACACGTCCATTGATTCATTGGTATTTGGATTGAATGAGAGGGAAAATGAAACCTTGATGATTAATGAATGTAGAAAAAATGATAAAATAAAAAAATAATTAACTTAATCCATATTCGTATTTCTTTGATCAGTTGATGCTAGAATGACAAAAGAAGAACCAATAATAATCAAAAAAATTCTCTCAATAAACCCCCTCAAAGAAATCAATCCCGAAAAAAAAACAATATGTGAATCAATGAATAGGTCAATTGATTTATTTTCATCATTAGAATAAAAATTGGGGAAGAAATACTTATAAAAAATTTCATACCCTAATTTGATTTAATCACTGACAGAGAGAAGAATGGGTGTCATCATCATTGGAAATATCCCCTAATTTTATTGCACACTAGTCATCGATCTTTGATCTGGTTGGTGTTCATATGAGGGTGATCCTCTAACTCCCTCCCCAAAATTCTATAATTTATATAGGGTTTTTTTAGAAAACCCTAAAATTTGATCATTATAGTATTCTTATAGGCAATATCAGTCACTATGTCAATAAATTAAAATAAAATAATTTATTTTACTATCTTATTCATTTTATGTCTACGATGAATTTTTCAAAAACACACCACAAAAAACAAAGGTAATTTCATTCTTAGGGTAAAACATAATCTTTTGAAATCAACAGTTCCCTCAGATTTTTGATTCAATCCCTTATTTCAAAGTTATTCCACTTTTTTAGGAAAACTACTCATTTATTCCATTTGATAAATTTAATATATTTCAAACATGTCACAACCTGTCCCATAGGGACCCGAGCCATGGCTACCCCATGTATACCTATAATAGGTCAGACAATGCTGAATAGTACTAAGTAATTATATCCCACAAATGGGAGGAATTATCCTAAAGTAATTGTACACAGAAACACTTATCCAAGCCACAAATGATGAAATGTAAAAACACTAGGGAAACCAAGAATATAAACCACTATATACCACAACCAGAGTACAACATTGAAAGTACTATAAAGTGAATTGATCCTAATACAAGCCCACCAAAAAGAGTTTGTAACCACAAGTCCAACCTATAAGAAAAGTGGTATTGGGACTGCTTTCTAAACCACAGGAACACACCTCATATGTTTGACCCTTCTAAGCACTTCCTAGTCCTAGACCACCTAGGACTCTTTTAAATGGTCGATCAACTGCATAATATGCACCAAATGTGAGAAAAACTCATGTAGGGGTGAGTACAATAGTACTCGGTAGGACATGCCAAAACCAAAATGGAAATATCATAAAGGAAATACCAAAAAGGATATACCACAATATAAATACTTGTTAGCTACACACATGTATATGGAAAAAAACATATAATAATAAAATCCAGATATACTCATGAGAAAAAACCTACGATTAGGTGATCTTAACCAATTACCATCCAAAAGATTATGCTCTAAGCATGCTTGTTCTTGGAGAATTGACACCTCGAGCCATGATATCATCAAAGATACTCACGAATAGGTATAGATCATTTGTACCCTTCCCAAATGAGATTTAATTGGTCAAGTAAGATTATGATACACCAAGAGGAGATCCTTCCTAGTCACACTAGGTAATACCACTAACCTAATCTGGATCAATTTTCAATGTGTGGGATCTTTCCCAGAGAATACCACTAACCCTACTAATGTAGCCCACTAGATAGAGTACCAATTCCCTTCTCTTAGATGTTTCATCGATTCAAAAAAATACACTATAGGTGATAAAGGATCCTACTCCAGTCCCTTGAGGGAATACCATAACTCTATCTAGGACTTAGCCTCTATAGGGGACTACAATCCAGTAATGTGGATATAATGTCGTAATGAACCCTCATGGAAGGGATCAAGGGAAACGATCTCAATGTATACAGGTCCATACTAAAAACTCTCCAGTTATATCAAACTGTCTGTCTCATTACTAGGGTCCAAATATCGTAGATAGCTCATCAAAAAGATGTACCATTTGATTTTTATTTGAGTTTGATCTTTCAAAGAAAGGGGGTCACTAGGCTCGGGGACAGACCATGGCGGTCAACCACCGCGGTCAACTGTGTGACTTCCCAACATCGAATAGAGGTCTGAAATAGGTCTAGCCTGATCCATTAGGCCCGAAAGGTCCTATTGGGTCCAACCTGGTCTTTTTGACCCGAACAAGCCCATTATTCCTTACTTGCTGGCGAGTGATATTCCTTACCCAACCTGGCCCACTGGCACATGGGTTGGCTGGCCCAGCTCACTGGCATGCGGGCCACCTAGCCCGGCTCACTGGAACGCGGGCCACCTATCCCAACTCACTGGGGTGCAATTCTCCTGGCCTAGCCTGATATACATGGTCACTAGCCACATCCCACATGACTGCAACCACCACAACATCATGTATCCCACTCTAACGTCTCCCATAACCTCGCGTCGTTCTACCTCCACATCCCTAGCTCTACCGCCTCTACATATCACGGCCACCCACAAGCTCCCACGTGGCCACCCATAGTAGCTTACCCGATCATTGCTACCTCACATCATCACACTGTAATGTTGAACCTAGGATAGTGGTCTATTTCGTAGACCACTGAGCCACCTCTGATGCCTGGAATTCGAAATAGTCACAGATCTAGGGGTCTTATCGTGTTCGTATCCTCTCAGAAAGTCGATTCGTGACCATGGTGGTCTAATGGATAAGAAAATGAAGAATAGTTGGTAAGTAAAAGAAAAAAAGAACACCATGAAGAACAAACCTGAAACTTTGTTAGTGTAGGCCTCAATTTTTTCTCGATAGAATGAACAATGGATAATAAATAAGGAAAACTCCCCAAATGATCCCCATAATTGTCAATCATCCCATAATGATCATACCGCGGATCAATAAATTCTTTTACTGAGCCACATTAACCATGCAAATCAATAATAGGGAAACCATAAGGAATAAACCACCCTACCTCAATTCAGATCTGTAGCTAACGAAGGAAAATCCTCATGTTGTCGTCGTTGGAAAGATTCATTTGTATCGACTATGTGTTGTCCGTCGATCCATGATCCATCATAATTTTTTCAAGAGATTTATTTATATAAATTTCATAGGAATTCTAGAGATATAATTATAACCATGAATTCCTGACAAAGACCTAATAAAAATAAATGTTCATGCGTAATAAAATAATTTTTCTAATAATTATTTAATGGTGATTATGTCTTGTGACAACTTTTTCATAAACAACTTGTGACAAGTAAGTTAATTAATTCCTAGGGAAAACACCACATTACTAACTCAACTATGGTCTTATATTTCCAATCTGAGTAAACATTCATGATCTATTAGTATTTAAAAATAAAATAATTTTATTTATAGTTACATCCTTGGTGACATTTTCTATAGATGACTCCCTCTGGCCAATGTTTGGTCGCTCCTACGGTAAATTTGTCATTACGTGCTAAACGTTTCCTTCATATTTATGATTTGGGAACCTGATTAAGATTTATTTTACTTTTTAGTGAAAATTGAATGCACTTCCTATTAAAAGTTTAGTATTTTTCAAATAATTGTTTCAGGAAAACTGGGACTCAGCATCACATGTCGTCTTAGTGCGTGGTCTCAAAATCAATTCATATAATATCTAAAAACTAATAATTTGAAAAATCCTAGATGTTAAATTCTCCCCACCTTGGGGATTTATATTCCCAAAAGAAAAAACAAGGGATACTCAAACAAAAGAGGGTACTGAGCACAAATATAAGCCTCCTAATCCCATGTGATCTCTTAGAGATTCTAGTAATACCACCAAAAACGCACCATAGGAATTGACCACCCATGAATTTTCCTCTCCTATCAATCCTCGATCTCTACCAGTTACTCAGTGAAAGCCTCCCCCATCATTGATGTCTAGATATCCCCAATTGATGAACTGTGATGGGTCATGCATGAACCTCCTCAGTTGCAACACGTGTAATACATCGTGTACCTGATCTAATTGTTGTGGTAGATCCAAGTGGTATTCCACCTCACTAAATCTATTAATTATATGGAAAGGGACGATGGAACTCAAATATATCTTTCCAAATCAACCAAATATATGTAATCCATGTCTAGGTGAATCCCAAAGGAACACATGGTCTCTTTCCTCAAACATGAAAGGAATGTATCACCTATTATCATAATACTTCTGATGGCTCTGTGCAGTTTTCATCTACTGTAGAATGATATTCTCCTTTTTCATAGTATCTCGCACCTTCTCTAGGCCCATGAGTGCTAACTCTCCTGGGTCATTTTAGCAATTTGGTGTCCTATAGGTTCACTCGTACAAGGCCTCAAATTGTTCCATAACAATAGAGGATAGATAGTAATTTTTTCTAAGGAAACTCCAGCAGTGTTAGGAAATCCTCCCAGCTATTGAGAAATTCTAACATGCATGCCCACTTCATATCCTCTATAACCTAAATGGTCTTCTTATTCTGGATTCCTATTTGTGGGTGGAATGTTGTGGTCAAGTGTGACTAGGTCCTGAACTCCTTCTACAATCCCTTCCACAATCGGGATGTAATGTGAGCATCATGATCTGAAATTATTGTCAATGGAACTCCATGGAGTTAAAATATATTTTGCATGAAGATATATCCCATGCTCTTTACTAAACTCCTCTCTCAGATAGCTAGGAATTGGGATGACATTTTGAGTCAGTAAAATATCTCCAAAATGGAATCATGCCTCTGGGATTTATGTGGTAATGTTGTCATGAATTCCATTGATATCCCATCTCACCTCTATTCTGGCACCTCAAGGGGGTGAGATAAACTCATTGGAACCTATATCTAGACCATTAAATGATGAAAAATAAGTCATCAAGAGACAAACTATGCAACTCCATTCTTCATACATGGCCACCAAAACTGACATCGAAGGTCCTGGTACATCTTTAACAAACCTGCATGTACCACCAAAGGGGATGTATAGAACTTCCTCAAATCCCCCTATCACAATTCCATTGGTACTAATATGAGTCCTCTAAAAATAATAACATGCTCTAAACATTTCTTAAATGAATAAAGGGAATTACCAATGGAAATTTGAGTATCCTAGGTCTCATAGTCATTATCCCCAAGTCATGCCTGATAACCATTGACAAGAGGTAAGATGCTCCATCTCTATCCAAAAAGGATAAATGCAATGAGGCCAACTACTCTGAATCCTCGTTCAAAATCTATGATTTAGATCTCCTAATGAGATAATATTCCACCATATTCACCTTCCTAGGATTATGGACAATCTGAAAGTCATAGTCCTGGAGGAACTATAGCCATCACATCTATCTCAACCTTTGTTGGATCTTCTTCAACTCAAGCCTCCGATATGAAATGTCCTAGAATGTGGACCTCTCAAATCTATAATTGACATTAGATATATTCATGTATATTTGGGGCTCTCAGAGTGTGTATATGACCATCCTCAAATGTTTTTTGTTCTCCTTTTTGGATGCTGAGTACAATAGGATTTCATCGATGAAGACCACTATGAACCAATGTATGTAAGGCTGAAATAATCAGTCCACGAGTCCCATGAACACTAATGGGGTGTTTTTTAGGAAAAAAGAAATCACAAACTACTCATAGTGACCATAACAACACTTGAACATCATCTTAGGAATATCCTCACACTGTACTCGCAACTGGTGATAGACTTAATTGAGGATGATCTTGGAGAATTATAATTCGACATTCAACTGATCAAATAGGTCATCGGTCCTCGGTAGTGGAAACTTGTTCTTCACAGTAACTTTGTTTAAGTTCCGGTAATCCATACAAAACCTCATGCTTCCATCTTCCTTCTTTGAAAACTAAATAGGGGATGCCCAGGGTGAAACACCAGGTCTTCACAAATCCCTTCTTCTACAAGTCCTCTAACTACACCCTCAGTTCCTGAAGCTATATGGGAGAAATCCAATATAATGGTGTAGAAATCGGTGATTTCATAAGGTGTATGCCAATGAAGAAGTCCATTGACATATGGGGAGGTAAACCAAGAACATATTCAGTAAAGGCATCTTCATATTATTCCACCACTGCAGGAAACTGAAGAATCATGTCATCGATTGCACCGAGGGTGAGGCGAACCTAGAGATGAGTAACCAACTGCACCTTCCTATTTTTGAGTCCATCCTACACTCCCTATATTTCCTTTCTACAAGTAAAGAAAACCTAGTTCCATCACTATGGACACACCATGCTCTTCACCTAAAATAGTCAGTCTAAGCATGAACTGTGGATAACCAGTTCATTCTAAATAATGACATCGTAAGGCCTCAATGCCCCTACCATGAGATCCAAACTAAAAATATCTCCACTAAAAGTTAGGTCACACTATTAGAACTATTATGTGATCATTAGGTCTCATAAAGTATTTTTCTCCATGTGTGAGGGTTGATTCAATGATTCAACCAGAATCTTCGAGTCTCAAATATGATTTGGGGTAAGTAAAGAATTACTAACACCTATGTTTATAAAAATGGAAGATAAAGTAGAAAATACACAGATCATACCTCAAATCATTCTTGGATCCCCTGGGTCATAAACCATGACTGCATTTAGCTATCCCCTCCCATGTCTTTTAGCTCCCTAAGCCTGGCAAGGACCACCTAGGGATGGTGGTGGTAACATGTTAAAACATCGACCACCTCATACTGCTCTACCAGCTCCTCTTCCATGTCCACTAACCTGTGAATATATATTCTTCTATCACTATCTCTACATCTGTGGTCTATCTACAATATTATTTTCAATATTACGAAGGGTTGGAAAATCTTGGGTGAGATGTCCCATGTCACCACTAGAATAGAACCGCCTCTTTCTAGGATCTCTAGACCCCCTAGTGAGCCCTGAAATGTAGATTCTATATCATGATACCTTTTCTTGAAAGGTCTCATGTGTATAAGTCCCTAAGACTGACGTCGGCTCCCTGATACTGAGGTCACTACTTTTGATCACCCAATGTTAACAATCACAGGCGGTATCCACTTAGCTAATAATAATTTAACCACTAAATCTTTCTAAATAATCCCATCATGAGTAGTAATTATCATAGGGATAACATAGGTTCAGATGTACCTATGCAGACCTCTCTCTATGTTTCAATGCATAATGTATCGATTGTGTATCATATCCATTGGGTACCAAGAGAGGTTGGAATTCCTCGAGGAATACTCAGATATTGACATATCTTCCTTTTGAATCTAAAGAATATCATGGTTACACATTACCCTTAGTTTATAAGGTAATAAATCCTCTCTAAAAAATATCTTCAACTCTGTATATGGTAGAGTCTCCACATCAAAAGATCAAGTAACTAAAACCCACCATCGTACTATTGATCCATGTAGAAGGCTCACTTCCAGGGACACCATCTAATTTTCTAGCATCCTAACTAGATGGAAAGCATGGTTCACCTCCTCAAACCAATCATCATCCACCTATGTGTTGCACTCGCCACAGAACCAGAGGGGTATATACTATTAGAACTTGTAAAGTTCAGTCATCTTTTTCACCTCGTCCGGTGGTACTATGGGTACTATGTGCTTTTCCATAGGTGGGGATGTGGCTGGTGCACCACCTGGAGAAGTTATTTTGGGTATAAATCCCTATAGAGATGCCTCGTCATCTATAGTAGTATTGTAGTAGGACTGTGCAGTACTGTAGTAGGTATTGTAGCGGGAGCTGTAGTAGGCATTGTTTGGCACTGTAGCAGCTGGGAATTTGCCCCCATTTTGGCCTTTGGGCCACCTATTTGGTACCTAGGTCCTTTAAGGCCTTCGGGCCACCCAAGCCTTTGGGCCAGTAAGGCCTTTGGGTCACCTCAAGGCCTTCAGGCCACCATAAGTGCAGATGAAAACCAGACATCCTACATGGAACAAGCTCTATAAGAGGATGAGCAAAGAGATTTAACCACAGACAAATCTACACGGATTGCAAGAATGAGAGGGTATGTCACCTTCCATTGGGATAACCCTGTGCATGCATGGGTTAACCTATCCAAATAGCCATGCAAATGTAGAGAGCTGATTTCACGATGAAGATGCAGGGGAGGAGCAGTTCCAAGTAGTTAGTTTGGGTTGTATGTAATTTTTGAATCCTATAGGCAAATGAATTCCTCTAAGGCCTACGATCCATATAATACATAAGCCTACGGGCCTTGTAAGGGTTACACCTCACCCCTTGAAAGGTGGATAATCAAAATCAATAAAAAATGAAGGCCTTCGGGCCATTGGATGGAATTGAGTATATTTAAAGAGACGAATCAAGAAGGACATAAAAAACACAACCATCCCTATATGATGCATGTACCATTGTTTTTTCCTACAACCAGTGTTTTCATATACTGAGTTGAAAGGATGGTAATTAGAGTCCTCATGTATGGATACGTCAGTTGCTACACCAAAACTAGATTCCCTGAACTAGAATATAAACTTGAAACACTTAATATTATTGTCCTAAACCAATTTCATTTCCTCTCGGTCCAAAAGTATAACTAAACCCTCTGATACCGCTATGTCATGACCCATCCTAGAGGGTCCCATGCTTTGAGTACCCCAATCCATCCTCCAATAGGCCAGGGGCTAGTGACTAGAACTGAGTAATCATATTCCATAAATGAGAGGCATTAGCCAAATATTTATATGTGCACACACACATCTCCATGAAAAAAATTATGAAATGTAAATACACTAATTAAACAATGCACGCAAACACCTACATCCCACAACCAGATTAAAACAGTGAAAGTACTAGAAAATAAACATGGTCAAATACAATCCCACCAAAATGAGTATGTAACCACAAGTCCAACCTGTAAGAAAATTGGTACTGGGACTATATTCTGAACCACAGGAACACAACTTGTCTTTCCATCCTCGCAAAGCACTTCCTAGTCCTGGGCCACATTGGTCTCTATCAATGGTCCAATCATATACACAAGACACTACACAAGAATAAACATCCCATGGAGGGGTGAGTACAACAATATACAGTAGGACACCCCCAAAACCACAAATTAAATACCAAAAAGGATATACCCTGAATGAAATACTAGAAAGGAAATATTAGTTATCTCCACATAGGTATATGTCAATAGCACATATAACATGATTATCTAGATATACACATGAAAATAACCACACCATCGGGTGGTCATAACCAATTTCCATCCATAGGATTCTGCTCAAAGTACGCTCATTTTGGGAGAACTCACTCCTTGAGCCATTATATCATAGTAGACACACACAAAGAAATCTAGATCATTTGGGCCCTACACAAATGAGAACGTATGGGTCAAGGAGTATTATGATACACAGAGAAGAGATCCTTCCTAGACGCACTAGGGAATACCACTGAACCAATCTAGATAAATTCCCAACATAGGGGATCTATCCTAGAGAATACCAAAAAACCTACCGATGCGGCCAACTAGATTGAGGATGAATGTCCTACTCTCGAAGGTTATGTTGATTCCAAAATACCCCAATAGAGGTGATAATTGATCCTTCCTCAGTCTTATGGAGGAATACAATAACTCAATTTTGGACTCGACCTCTAGAGGGGAATACAATCCAATATTTTGGATGTAACACCATACTAAAACCTCAAATAAATGACCAATGGAAACTCTATCAACCAATAATAGTCCCTACTAAAAACTCACCACTTATGTCAAAACGTCTTCCTTGTCACTAGGGTCATAACACTGTAGACAGATCGTCAAACAGAGGTACCATTTGAATGTAATAAGAGTTTGAACTTTCAATGTAAGGGGGGTCACTCGGCCCATAGACCGACCATGGAAGCCGACTTTCGTGGTTGGTCTGCCCCACGGTCGACCGCACTATGGAAGCTCGAGATACTGTGGGGATCGACCATGCAACCACCTCGGGTACACCTAAGGTCCGACCTTGATCAGGCCTTGGTCCACTGGGTCTGACCCAGTCTGCTAGGTCTTACTCTGCCAGTTGGGCTTGGATCGCACTGGTCAACGTGGTCGCCTGTCGTGTCCCACATGGTCGGTGCCACTGACACAATGTTCTGCAACCACCCATCACATCCCACATCCCACTCTGACATGTCCTATGGTCTGCTCCACTGCGTCCCGCATCCCCATGTTATACCACCTCCGCATCCCACGCTCCTCCACCTCCATGTCCCACAGGCACCCACCTACTCCCGCAAGGTTTCCCACTACCGCCTCTGGCCGCTGCTGCCCTGATCGCCACCCCCTCAACTCACTGGACCTCTATACCAGGATCACGCCAGTGGTCCCTTATGTGGATCACCGAGCCACCTCTAATGGATATAATTCTAAATAGTCCCTTATCCGGGTTCCCTGGGTCCCAATCTACACTGATATGGCCTCTTCTATTAGGTTGCCTCCAATCTAGGGGTACAATCATATTCGGAGCCTCTAGGTAAGTTGATCCATGAACATGGAGGTCTAATGGTGAATAACATAAAGAACGGGGGGAAGGAAAAGCAAAAAAGAACACCCTGAGGAATTAATCTCAAAAATTGTTCATGTCGGCCTCAATTTTTTCTTGTTAGAATGAAGAAAAAATAAGAAATAAGGAAAACTCTAGAAATAATCCCCTCAATTTTCAATCATCCCACAACAATTGAATAGTAAATCAATATATTCTTGGACTGACTCTCGATCGTCAGGGAAATCAATAATGGGGAAACCACAATGAAACAACCACCCTACCTTGATTTGGATCAGTTTTTGAAGATAAGAAATTATTAGGTTGTCATCATTGGTGAGGTTACATCAAAATGGCTACGCATTGATCCTTGATCCACAATCCATCACCCTTTGTTTTAGAGAGATATTTCTCTATGTCTTAGTAGAATTATATGGTTATGAAGTTAACCCATAATTCCAATTTTATGAAGCTAACCCTAAATAGGGTGATATTTAATGTTTTTTCTAAAATGATTTCTTTTCACTAAATAATGAAAAATATCAATTTTAAAAAAATCATTTAGTTTCATTAAATAAATTAATTTTAAATTAAAATTATATTTTTAGACTTTTTATAATTTTAAATATGATGTATAGAATTTAGAATAATAAAATTTGAATAATCTATTTTCATGATTTTGGTAAAAGTTGTTTTTTATGAAAAAAAAATGTATTTTTCTAAAAAGTGTTATTCAATGAATTTTACATATTTATGTTCAAATTAAATTCATACAAATATATTAATTGAATAATAAAAAATGGGTACCATATTTGGAATTAGAAGGTTCTTATTTTTTAAATAGGTTCCTTTTATTTCAAGACATTATGGATAGCTAAATTAGTAAATTTATCACCTCTATAAAGAAAAATTAGGGAATTATGGTTAAAAATAACATAGTAATGATATAAAAATAAAAAAATACATTATATTATATCATTTTATTGTAGGAATTTGGCCATATACATCCCAAATTATATTATATTTTATTTTGGATCCATTTTAGCTTTATAAGGCCATTTAAATTATTTTAAGTAAAAGTACTTACAAAATTTCCCTATTTCGAATTTAACTTATTTTCTATGTTAATGTAAAGACAAAAATAGTTTTTGAATGAAAATAAATTCTTTTTTTGACTAAAATAATTTATTTTTATCAATATAATTTATTTCTAATTTTAATTTATTGACTGACTAAAAGTTCATTTTTTTATTTAATAAAAACCATACTAGAAACGAATATAAAGGATCAAGGGGGAATATGTAATGGAGGGAAATGGAGTAATGATTAAAAATTAGCTTAAATTAATGAGGAAAGGATCCCTAGTTGATTAAAATGATAAATTTCTCTCTTTGTCTACCTTTGATATCTAACAAATCTTCTGCATAATTCCCTTCATGTCATGTATACCTGCCCATAATATTCTGACTAACATAATTCATGAAATACCTTGTCATGTAAACCATCTTCCATGGAACATAACCTTTCTAAAAAAGGAACATAAAAAATATAGAATATTAAATATCAAATTCCATATTATGGATGTTGAATTTCTTATATAAGGATAAACCTTTAGCAAAATCTTTCACCTTCACACCCATAGAATTACCAGCACCAAAAAAAGATGAAATCCCCAAGAGCATGGAACCACTGATATCCTGGAATAGCCTTCCCCCTCACATCTCCCCATTAAACTAGGACCTATCTATGTTCAGTTTAAACCCCAAGCAATGAGGGTTCCATCTTAACCATCGGCCTTGCATAAGGTTCTTACTAGACACAAACATGCAGAAGCTAGGAATTAAATGCCTTAAAGTGATAGAGTTGCTGACATTTTTTATGAACACCCACACTTCCAACACTAGAATCTCCACCCTCATCTAATTATGAAGTATATAAATTGTGGCACCATACCTTGAATTATTGAAATCATCATAGAGGATCAAGTAAGAAACCGAGAGAAAAATCCCCTAAACATTTACTTTCGTCCAAAGATGACCTGACCCCTAAAACCCTTCTTCGATCATTCCCTGCATCGGTCCATCAAAGAAATTTAGGATCATCCCATGCATAAGATAATTCGAGACTCCCTTGGACCAATAACCATGAAAGACGATATGTTCAATTGTCAATTTTTTTCAGCAAGCTATAACACTAGAATCAGGAAGCTATGATACCTCTTCTTCATTAAACATTTTCATCCGTGGGAATCGCATGATTCCTCATGCACCAAACTAAAAAATTTCATCATTCCAGGGATCTCCTGGAACCATAATTTTGAATCCCACGCATATAAACAACTACGATAATGAATTAACTTCTAGAATGAATGACTAATGAACCTCCTAGCGGAAGATACTAAAAATTACACCTATTTGGTTTATCATCCAGAGTAATGCTTTCTAACACCTATCTTTGATCCCTATTCAGAATAGCCTTCAGAAAGGCTAGATACAAACTAGCCTCTTTGAATGGAATGGAAGGTGTTGGGAAACCCGATAAATAAAGAAAATCACCCAACCAAAACTTAGTCCACAAATTTATATCCCCATGACCAATTGTACATGAATCCACCTCATCTGTCTACTTCAGATGACAATGTAAGCACCGCACTAGGATTAATAACATCTTTGAGTTCTTATCAAAGCTCCTATATTCCTCCTAATATTTGTCCATAATGAGTTTATACAAGAGGTAACTACCATCATAGATATCCCAATCCAACCTAGCCTGCATATCTTGCATGGTCTCATCCACATTATGAAGGCCAATCCCCCCATTAGCAACTAGTTTATACATTATTTTCCACGATGGCAAGTGGAAACAACCATCTTTATTAGAATCCCTTAAAAATGGTGAATACATTTTCCAAATTCCTATTAGTCACCTTCGGTGGATTATGTATAGAGAGAACATGAACTAGAATAGACATGAGGATACTGTTAATAAGAGTAATCATACCTCCAAATGAGAGGAATTTATTTTTACAATTGTAAATTATCCCCATTATCTGATTTATAAGATCATAAAAAACCTTCTTGACCCTAACATTGTAAATAGGGGCACCAAGGTAAACCATAAGATGTTTCCATTGTTTAAAACTCAACTTGGATTGAATGGAACTGGCATGTCTAACTAATAAATTATTTGAGATGAAAACGATTCTCTTTCTTGAATTAATTCCTTGACCACTCAACATTCCATAAATAGATATGACATTAAAGAACCTAGTGATTGATTTTTGCCTAACATTAATAAGAAATATCACATCATCAAAAAAACATAGTATGTGACACCAAGAAATTTCTAAACCCGTTATGATAAGTAATAATCTTTCCCTCCTCAAGGCCTTGATTGTAAAGACCCAAAAATTCCATGTAAATTTTTTTTTTAATTATTTGGGATTATAATGAGTCTGTAAAAATTGACGACGCGTGATTTTGAGGCCCAGTGTGCACAGAATGAATTTTTGAACTTTTTTTAAGGTACATTCAGTAAATTCACGGGCATCATTTTCTATCTTTTGAACTAATTCTTCGATTAAAAATCCAAGGGCACTGTTGAATCCACAACACGATTCTCTTAAGAGAAGCTTCACTTCAATAGAAGTAGGTTGGGATAAAAAGTTAAATTTTGGACTTTACAGAAAAATAATAAAATAACTTAAAAATTTATTTCAATTATTCTTCTCTATAGGATGAGCAGTGGTGGTGGGGAATGGTGACTTGTCAAGCCAATTAATGGATTGACTCCCCTTTATTTGTAACCACACCATTAGGGAATTAAGAGGTTCATTCATTAAATGATCATCATTAATTACTAAATCTGTTATATAAGAACCATTTTTTTATATAAAAGAGTATGGAATTTTCTTTATGTTATTCCAGAGCAGCGCCTTCAGACGGTGTACGATTCCGAGTCCCAGTGTGGCCGGAATTAAATTTTCAGTGCGTTCACACTAGGAACGCCAAATAAATGGGATAACTCCTAAATGGTAATTTGGATCCTAAATATGATAGTACAGATGTATCTAAAATGGGGTGTTTACCCTAGGCGCAACATAAATCATGTTGGTGTGGGACATTGGGACCCCTCGCCCGTTAACAGAACATTAAACGGATAAATAAAATAATTAATTTATTCGTTTAAGGTTTAAACTTAATTAACTCTTAAATGGTAGATCGGATGGGAAAACTGAGGGCACCGTTCAGTCCATAACGTGTCTTTTACCCTAGGAAGGGTGAAATTTTTGAGGTTGCGGGCCTTCTGTGGAAAATGCCACCACGGGCGTTTTCGTAATTTAGCGGCCTCAGGCGTTTATTTTTTCAACTTTTGAACGGGGCCTCCGATTAAAATTCCAAAACCACTGTTGTGCTCGGGATATGGGTTTTACCCTAGGGAAGGCTTAACCTCAACCCCATTGAGAGTTTCGGATGCGGGTTAATTTGGGGTTTTAAATTAATTAATTTTTGAATTAATTTTTCTTTATTTAAACCTAAACCCATCTCTCTCCCCCCCTTGGTTCATCCTCTGGAGAATGCTCCTAATCAATGAGATCTCCTCCTCAAACACTCCTCCTCCGTCTCCAATAAAGGATAGATCCTCCTCAATCCCTCCTCCTCCCTCTCCAATCAAGGAGACCTCGGCTACGGTGAAGGCGGATCGACGACAAAGCGTCGGGCTACGCCCAAAGAGGTAGGATCGTGTGTTTACATTTTTAATTCCCACACCATCTTTGATCTCAATTTTTAGCATCGTTTTGCTATCTTATCTTTGATTGAAGACCATAAATGCGTAGTATATGTTCTGATCTTTCCAACGCTTATTTCGGATTGAAAATCCGAGTTCCGAGGCGATCATAGTCATCCGCCGAAGATTTGCGGGTTTTTGAAGAGTTTACTGGAGAACCAGGGTTTTCCGGTAGTTTTCAGGCCAGTTCGGTAGCACGCGCAGTGGCCCGGTGATCCAGCGGAGGTGGTGCGGGCTCCCTTCAGCGGAGTTAGTCAGCGGACGGTGAGGTCGAGCGGGGGCGCGGCCGGCTGTGGCGAACAACGGAGGAGGGGAGCATGGTCGGCGGGCGGTCTTCAGCAGGAGCGGCCAGGTGAGCGGCGCCAGCCGTCGTGGTCGAAGGAAGCCTAAGGCCTGGTCTCGAGCATGTGGAGAAAGCCAAGACCCGCGCAACGCGAGTCCTTCTAGTGCGTCAATGAATACCAGCTGAAGTCGGTCTGCTGGGGGAGCGAGGACCCGCAAACCATGGGTCAGGTTGGGTGACGACGTGAAGACTGGGGAAAAGGCCGGTAGGTTTGTAAAACCGGATTCGAGGAGTGGGTCTGGTGCTGCTGGGTGGGCTATGTCCAGTATTCCGCGGACCGGTGGTTCGGATCGGGCCAGCTGGGGTGAACCGGCCCGGTTAGGCCCCCCTTGCATTCGGGGGGCCATATCTCCTAAACGGCGCGTCCGTTTGACATGTCGTCTGCGGCTGTGGGACCGTATCGACGAGGCGGCCCTTTTAAAGTGAGTTTTGGGTTTTTATGGTTATGCACCCTGAGGCAGGTAACCTGAGAGCTTTAATTTGATAATCTTAAATTATCATTAAAGTTCACAACGGACGCACCTCACGAGTCGGACGTCCGTTTGACGTGCCGTCAAAGGCACGGTGGCCCTGAAGCTGATATGGTCCTTCCAAGGTTGGTTTGGAGCCCTTGCAGGTTGGTTTCATTGTTCAGTAGCATGAAACACTAAATGTGAATAATTAATTAATTATTTAATTAATTAATTTATTGTTGCGTTGGACCTAAATCCTTCTTGGGATGTCTGATTGACGCGCAGTCAGTGGCAACATGATCCCAGTATTCATGCGGACTTTTTGAGATGCTTTTCAAAGTGTTCGAGTTGGTGGAAAGGTGCAGGCCCCACTAGGCCTAGTTTGCACGTTTTACGGTGAAACACCACTTTTCACCCGGCATCCGTTTGGGGTGTTTTAGTACTAATTTCTGACGGTTTTTATGAGGGGATTGCAACAGTGCAATCCGACCGCTTCAATTCGAGCCCAAGGTGTGGGCCCCACCGAGCCTCGTTTTCATATAACATGGGAAATGGCATCTTCTACATCCGGAGTTTGTTTTAGGCATCGTCAGCAGTGTTGTGACCCTGACATTGAGGCGAAATTGACCGGGGTGGTTTCAGGCATTGAAGCCAGAGTTGAGGCATGGGCCCCATGGGCCGTCTCTTAAGTTGTGTGCAGCTTACTGTGAATTTTTCATTAGGTGTCTGTTTGGGGTGTATGAATAGTCGATCTCACATGTTTTTCCATGAGGATTACAACGGTGCAATTATTTTGGATGTGCGGAGTTTCTTTAGAGATCTCATTAAATGTGGAAGCATGAAAGTTGCTCTGGTGGCAGTTAATCTTGCTATGTTCAGAAGCAAACCCTTGGCATGAGATCACATTCACTCCCTTGTAAGTGAATTTGATACGGTTGGTCGTGCTAGGGCCGTGGAGGAAGCAGGTTTGCAAAATTACATTTTCACCCTTCGCGTTGATGTTGGGTGTCTTGTGCATGATAGCCTTTTAGATAGAGATGTAGTATAATCTGGGAGTATATGGGAATGCTTAGAGGTACATGTTGTAGTTTGTACTTGAGAACATTTGTGCGCTTAGTTTGGAGATGAGGTTGGGCCACACGTCGTGTGGGCCCCATGTGTGTGTTGTTTTCTACTTTACATACCTTTTACCTCTCGCAATGTAAGGGATCCTTCTGTTCTCGATGGTTTTGACCAGTAGGGTTGTGTGGGTTCCCCCTGGTTTTTTTCTCGATGGTTTGGCTAGAAGAGTTGTTTGTGTTCCACTGTTCTTTCAGCTGAGGGGGTTTTTAGTGTTGTGTCCCGTTCACCAGACTGCGACATCTTTTATGGATACGTGCATTCGTATAGTGTGGGTGTGCTTCCACTTTTTGGTGTGAGTTGTCTCGGTCTGCTTCGACAGTAGACTCAGTGATGTATCACCCTGATAGGTCCGAGGAGATCCTTGCGTCCCTTCGTATTCCCTGGTAGGGTTCTTTGGGTATCGATGTGACCAAAACATTATTTGGGCACCGATCCTCTACCCAGGAGGTTGTTTCTAGTAGGGTATGGATCCCCCAGTGATCCATGGGCGTAGACTCCCAAGCTGTGTATAGAGATCATATATTCCTTCCGTGATCTTTCCTTACGTGTTCCGGTTATCAGTGGTGTACCATCCAGCAGGGATGGCCAGTGAGGTACCATCTAACAGGGATGGCCAGTGGTATACCATCTATTAAGGATGGCCAGTGTGGTACCATCCAGTAGGGATGGCCAGAGCAGATCCGGATCGCCCTCCTGTGGATTACCCTTTTGCGGTGCTGGGTAGTAGGAACCCGTTGACTTTGAGAAGACCTGTGGATGAGTCCACTCTCCTACTATAGGTAGCAAAGACTCGATGAGAAGTTCATCTTATCACTATTTCTATCTCCTTGTGTTGGGTGAGTCTACTTCCTTCCTCTTGTTGGGTTGAGATATACTCTTTATTGCACTCTCAGTTGTACTCCTTTACTTTTTCTTGTTCGATCTATTTCTCACCTATTCAGTACCTCCTTTGTTTCTCCCTTGAGCCTTCGGGGTATCCTATTGAGTATTTTTTATACTCACCCCTGCTTGGGCTTTGCCTACACTTGGTGTGACCTTGTAGAAGACGGACAGGTCGATCGTGACATCAGAGGATCTTAGAAGTTTGGGAGCTTGTACCTCATATGGTGGTCATATTGGGGTTCCAGGTGAGGGACCCTCTCAGCTGTTTTACTTTTGTTTACCTGTTGCCGGGTTGTGTCACTTTTCTGGTTGGGCGCGTGTTTTCCCTTTTCTTTTCAGTTTACCTTCAGAACTTTCTTTGTAATATTTAGAGGTCGATGTACATTTATGGTTTATTTATAGTTGTTGGTACTTTATTTTCCTTTTACTCTGCACTTTTTCATTGAGTAGGCTACGTGTGTATGTACAGATACTTAAGTAAAGGCCTCCCTGAGTTTTTTATCCTTTGGCGCTTGTCGCCAACCCTTGGCCTATGGGGGCGGGCTTGGGGTAGTTGCAGCTCGAGCCCGAGTAGGGTTGGGTCATGAAAAAGTGGTATGAGAGGTGTTTCGTTCCTTGGGATGTTGTGCGGATGTCCCTAAAAAGGAATTGGTTGGGATTTTTGGCAACAATGTCGATGTGTCTCGAGAGTGTCTCTCAGGCCAGGGAGTCCAGTGATGGTGCGGCGGCCGACGTATCCATTCACCAGGACCCTGATAACCCGCTTGTCGACCCGGAATGCTGAGACACTTGTTGCAGGGAAATTGGTTTGTGCATCACATAGTATTGAGTCTTGATTTTCCTTCATGAGTAAGCTCCCCATTGTTGTTACTATTATATACATATGCTCATCTGACCACGACACTCTTTCATAAAATTCAAGATGTCTCTGCGAAGATAGCGAGCGAGGATACCATCTTTGGTTCGTGAAGACGACCCTATGAGCGACAAGGCCTCAGTCTATGACCCATCATGTGAGCCCCTTTCTCTGGGTGGGCCGGTAGTAGCACCCCCACCTAGTGAGCAGCATACAACTTCAGCAGAGCAGACTGAGCTTGAGCGCAGGTTGAGTGTGTTCCATGAGTTTCATCAAACAAAGACCACCAAGGTTCAGTGGTGATCCAAACCCTTAGGCAGTAGAGGTTTGGCTCGATACAGTGGTTTTCCTCTTCAGGATTTCATAGACACTGGAAGATCAAAGGGTGGATTTGGCAGCCAGCCTTTTCCACGGAGCAGCTGGGCATTGGTGGAGTCTGGTGACTCAGTTACTTGATGAGTCATTGCTTTTGTGGGGAGAATTTCATCTGTTGTTCCATGAGGAGTTTTACCCCTCCTACTTATGCTCTATTTAGATCCAGGAGATCCTGTAATTTCAGCAGGGAGGTATGACGATGACTGAGTATGCGACTAGTTTCATAGACTATGCACGCTTTTACCTGGATTTAGTCCACGATGGAAACTTTCGAGCGCGGAAGTACGAGCAGGGTCTCTACAGAGAGATTTTTGTTGTCATAGTACCCTTGGTCATTTCCACTTATGCTGGGGTGGTAGAGTAGGTGCTGGTGATAGAGAACTTCATGTCCCTCTTTACGGTTGGTGGTGGAAGTAGGAGCGATAGAGCTGAGACGTCTGCTACAGCTAGTAGGTGTCGGCTGACAGAACCTCGACGTGGGTGGCTTTCCAATAACCAAACTCAGGGGCATGGCCGTACACCAAAATGGAATCGGAGGGCACCAGTGCAGCCCAGAGAGAGTCGGTGTTATGCTTGTGATGGGCGAGGTCACCTAGCACGGGACTGCCTAACCAGGCACGCTAAGAATATCGGGCAGGCAGCAGGTGCACCACCGCGGTAGAGGCAGCACCGTGATTGGAGTAGAACCCAAAGAGGTGGTGCAGGCAGAGGAGTAGGAGTAGCTGGAAGTGGAGGACGACCTTACGAGGTCTTCCCATCACCACCAAGCGGTCCACGTCAGGCTTCGGGAGCTGACAGTCAGGACCATGGACAACCGCAAGCTTTGGATGTCTATGATCCTACATAGCATGATGTGATAAGAGTTGTGATTTACGACTCTTCTACCTTTTTTCATTAGAATTGTTAGACTCTGTGTGTGAAATTATTTTCTCCCTGCTCCTTGTTTGAGTTTTTACCAGGGTGACGCAAGATGTCAGTGTAACCCTGTTTCAGTAAGGCAGAAGTTGTGGTACCTCTTTGTTTATTCGATGGTGTCAACTCCTTTTCTCTTCGAGTGTGTAAGAGAGTCTTGCTCGTGGGACATCGACTGTGAGATATTTCATTACCATATATCCTTGGGTGTTTCACCATATGGATATTAGAAAGGAGGGAATCATCAGGCTTTGTCCCAGGTCCAAATGTTGATTCCAGTCATGACGTGTGGTGTGGGGCTTTGACCGGGGAGGTAAGCTACCCCCGAGGGCCTTCAGGCTGTTTGAGATCGTGCAAAGGGATGGCGAGGTACCCTACCGCCTTTCCTTAACCCCAAGGTTAGAAGTGGGTGCATGAAATCTACTATGTGACTCACCTAAAAAGAAGTGTGTGTTCTCTTATGCACATCATCATCAAGGATAGACCTCGCGTGAACCGATCAAATCCTATGGTCTATGTGCGGTGGCACAGAACTGTGAAAGAGTTCTTCTGGGTACGGGAGAGCCAGGTGCGGGCATAGTACCCTGAGTTGTTCCCTAGTTTGATTTTCGGGGAATAAAATATTGAATGAGTTGATGATTTAAGAACCCAATTTTTTCTATAAAAGACTTTGTAATTTTAATGATGTTATTCCAGAGAATAACCTTCAGACGGCGTACGATTCTGATCCCCAGTGTGGTCGGAATTAAATTTTTAGTGTGTTCACACTGGGAATGACAAATAAATGGGATAACTCTTAAAAGGTAATTCGGATCCTAAATCTAAGAGTACGGATGGGTCCGAAATGGGTTTTTCACCCTAGGCGCGACATAAATCATGTCGTTGCGGGACATTGGGACCCCTCATCCATTAACGGAACATTAAACGGATAAATAAAATAATTAATTTATTCGTTTAACGGTTAAACTTAAGTAACTCTTAAACGGTAGCTCGGCTGGGAAAAATGAGGGCACCATTGAGTTTGGAACGTTCTGTTTACCCTAGGAGGGGTAAAATTTTCGCGGGTGCGGGCCTTCTGTGGAAAATGCCACCAGGTGCGTTTTCGTAATTTACCAGCCTCGGGCGTTAAGTTTTATTAATTTTGAACATGGACTCGGATTAAAATTCCAAGACTGTCGTTGTGCTCAGGAGGTGGTTTCCACCCTAGGGAAGGCTTAACCTCGACCCCGTCGAGAGTTTTGGATGCAGCTTAATTTGGGGGTTTAAAATTAATTAAAATTTGATTTAATGTTTCTTTATTTAAACCTAAACCCATATCTCTCTCCCCCTTGGTTCATCCTCTGGAGAATGATCCCAATCAAGGATATCTCCTCCTCAATCCCTCCTCCTCCCTCTCCAATCAAGGAGATCTCCTCCTCAAGCCCTCATCTTCCCTCTCCAATCAAGGAGACCTCGGCTAAGGTGAAGGAGGATCGACGACATTGCGTCGGGCTACGCCCAAAGAGGTAGGATTGTGCGTTTACATTTTTAATTCCTGCACCAAATTTGATCTCAATTTGTAGCTTTTTTTACTATTTTATCTTTGATCTAAGCCCATAAATGAGTAGTATATCTTCTTAGCTTTCCAATGCTTATTTCGGATTGAAAATCTGAGTTCTGAGGCGATCGTAGTCGTCCGCTGAAGATCTGCGGGTTTTTGAAGCGTTTACAGACGAACCAGTGTTTTCCAGTGGTTTTCGGGCTTGTCCAATGGAACATACAGCGGCCTGGCTATCCAGCGTAGCCGGCGTGGGCTCCCTTCAGCGGAGGTGGTCGGCAGACGGCGAGGTCGAGCGATGGCGCGGATAGCTGCGGCGAGTGACGGAGGCGGGGAGCGCGGTCGGCAGGCGATCTTCAGCGGGAGCGGCCGAGCGAGCGGCACCAGTCGTCTTTGTCTAAGGAAGCCTGAACCCCAGCCTCAGGCGGGCAGAGAAAGGCAGGACCCGTGCAACGCGGGTCCTGCTGGCGTGTCAATGAAGATCGGCCGAAGTCGGTCTGCTGGGGAGCGAGGACCTGCAAACCATGGGTCCTGTTGGTCGACGACGCGAAGACTAGCCAAAAGGCCAATCGGTTTGTAAAACCGAACTCAACAAGCTATTATGGTGTTGTTGGGTGGGCCATGGCCACTAGGCTATAGATCGATGGTTCGGACCAGGTCGGCTGGGGTGAACCGGCCCGGTTAGGCCCCCCTAGCATTCAAGGGGCCGTATCTCCCAAACGGTGTGTCTGTTTAACGCGTTATCTGTGACTGTGGGACTGTATCGACGAGGAGGTCCTTTTAAAGTATGTTTAGGTTTTTTTTGGTTATGTGCCCGGAGGCGGGTAACCCGAGAGATTTAATTCGATAATATTAAATTATCATTAAAGCTCGCAACGGACGCACCTCACGAGCCGGACGCCCGTTTGACGTGCCGTCAGAGGCACGCTGGCCCTGGAGCTGATACGGTCCATCCAAGGTTGGTTCAGAGCCCTTTCAGGTTGGTTTCATTGCTCGGTACCATGAAATGGTAAATGTGAATAATTAGTTAATTATTTAATTAATTAATTGATTGTTGCTTCGGACCTAACTCCTGCTTGGGATGTCCGATTGACGCACTGTCATCGGCAGTGTGACCCCAGTCCTCATGTGGACTTTTTGATATGGTTTTAGAAGTGTTCAAGTTGGAGGCAAGTTGTGGGCCCCACACGGCCTAGTTCGCATGTTTTACGGTGAAACGCCACTTTTCACCCAGCATCCATTTGCAGTATTTGAGTACTCATTTCTGAGGGTTTTTCCAAGGGGGATTTCAATATTGCAATCCACCCACTTAAATTCAGGCCTGAGGTGTGGGCCCCACGGATCCCTATTTGCGTATAACACGGGAAATGGCTTCTTCTGCATCCGGAGTCTATTTTCGGCGCCGTCAGCAGCGTTGTGGCCCTGGAATCAAAGCGAAATTGACCAGGGTGGTTTTAGGAATTGAAGCCAGAGTTGAGGAGTGGGCCCCACGGGCCGTCTCTTAAGCTGTGTGCAGCTTACTGTAACTTTTTTATTAGGAGTCTATTTAGGGCGTATGAATAGTCAATCTTGCATGTTTTTCTGTAAGTATTACAACGGTGTGATCCATTTGGATGTGTGGAATCTCTTCTAAGATCTCATTAAATGTGGAATCATGAAAGGTGCTCCGGTGGCGGTTCTTCTTGTGGTGTTCGGAAGCGAACCCTTGGCGTGAGATCGCGTTCACTCTCATGTAAGTTAAGTTGATGCGGTTGGCCATGCTAGGGCCGTGGAGGAAGCAGGTTGGAGAAATTATGTTTTCTCCCTTCGCGTTGACGTTGGGTGTCGTGTGCATGATAGCCTTTGGGCTAGAGATGTGGTATACTCTGGGAGTATATGGGAATGCTTAGAGGTAAATGTTGTAGTTTGTACCTTAGAACGTTTGTGCGCTTGGTTTTGATATGAGGTTAGGCCACACGTCGTGTGGGCCCCAGGTGTACATCGTGTTCTACTTTACGTACCTTTGACCTATCATGACGTAGAGGGTCCTTCTATTCTTTATGGTTTCGACCAGCAGGGTTGAATGGGTTCCCCCTGGTTCTGTTCTCGATGGTTTGGCTGGAAGAGTTGTTTTAGTTTCCCTGTTCTTTCAGCTGAGGGGGTTTTTATTGTTGTTTCCCTTTCACCAGACTACGACATCATTTACAGCTATGTGCGTTTGTATAGTGTGGGTGTGCTCCCACTTTCTAGAGTGAGTTGCCTCAGTCCGCTTCGACAGTAGACTCAACGGATTGGATCATGTATCACCCCAAGAGTCCCGGGGAGATCCTCATGTCCCTTCATATTCCTTGGTAGGGTTATTTGGGTATCGTTGTGACCAACACATTACGCGGGCACCGATCCTCTACTGAGGAGGTTGTTTCTAGTAGGGTATGGAGCCCCCAGTGATCCCTGGTCATAGACTCCCTAGCTGTGTATCGGGATCATATCTTCCTTCCACGATCTTTCGTTACATGTTCTGGTTATCAGTGGTGTACCATCCAGTAGGGATGGCCAGTGAGGTACCATCCAGCAGCGATAGCCAGTGGTGTACCATTCAGAAGGGATGGCCAGTGCAGTACCATCCAGTAGGGATGGCCAGAGCAGATTCGGGGCGCCCTCTAGTGGATTACCCTTTCATGGGACTGGCCAGTGGAAACCCGTCAACTTTGAGAAGACCTCTCGACCGTGTGACAGTTACAAGGTGTGTCTTGACGTTCCCCCAGAACTCTCAAGTACAAGGGGTGCTTTCCCCACTAAGACGCATCCTTGTGATGCGACCTAAAACTGTGTGGGCGAGTCAATACCGCCCAAAGCGAATAGTGTCATGGTGCGGTGATTTGATCCCATTAACTTGAAGTTCGGGGCAGACGTGCGGATACTGGGCATCGATGGTGTTTACTTCTAGTACTGTTGGCTACTCACTTTCTTGAGCTGAACTATGGGATGGAGATCCCCTTACGATCTTGTTCGGGTTTCCTGACAGAGCATATGGATATGTATATACCGTGTTCCAGTACCAAATCCTTGGGTTTGGTTACTCTCCTTCCAGGAGAGACGAAGATGTGTGGGGTATGCCACGTGCTTTCTGTGTCTAGCTTCTCGTGGTTGGATGAGTCTACTCTCCTACTATAGGTAGCAAAGACTCAACGAGAAGTTCATCTTCTCACCGTTTCTAGCTCCTTATGTTGGGAGATTCTACTTCATTCCTCTTGTTGGGTTGAGATGTACTCTTTACTACACTCTCGGTTGTACTCCTTTACTTTTTCTTGTTCGATCTACTAATCATCTCTCCAGTACCTCCTTTGTTGCTCCCTTGAGCCTTCAGGGCATCCTACTGAGTATTTTTTATACTCACCCCTACTTGGTCTTTTCCCGCACTTGGTGTGCCCTTGCCGACGACAGACAGTTCGATCATGACGTCAGAGGAGATTAGGAGTTCAGGATTGTGGACCGCATACGGTGGTCGTAGTCGGGTTCAAGGTGAGGGACCCTCTCAGCTATTTTACTTTTGTTTACCTATTTCCAGGTTGTGGAACTTTTCTAGTTGGGTGCGTGTTTTGCCCTTTTCTTTTCAGTTTACATTCAGAACTTTCTTTGTACTGTTTGGAGGTCGATGCACATTTGTGGTTTATTTATAGCAGTTAGTACTTTACTTTTCCTTTTACTCTACACTTCTACATTGAGTGGAATGCGTGTGTATGTACAGGTACTCAGGAAAAGGCCTCCCTGAGTTGTTTAGCCTTCGGCACTTGTTGCCTACCCCTAGCCTATGGAGGCAGGCTTGGGGTAGTTGTGGATTGAGCCCGGGTAGGGTCAAGTCATGACACATTACTCACCTTTTTCCCCTCTATTTAAGTGAGGCTTTGGGTGGAGTTTTGACACGGGTTCACCAAACAAGGAACCTCTGGATAAGTGACATGACATCTTCCACTGACAGAAGAGAGAAGCTTGGGTGGTGACTATACGGGGTCGACAAACGCCGATGACCTCACTCCGATAGGGACTCTCCTTCTACCAAATACTGTGATACCTCTGACAGTTCAAGAGGTATGGGTTGTTATTTAATTCAAGAAATTCCCTTAATTATTTTCCTCATTCTTGAATTTACGAGTGGATTTTTCATGGGATTTTAATGGGGTTTATTTATTAAAGATTAATTGAATAATATCTCACCTATTATAATTATAACTCGAAGGGCGTCGGCTAAATGAACAAGGCCTAGAACCTCTGATACTTCGTTCTTGTTGCATTCTTTGCGGAAAAATTTTTCAACTCGTCAGAATCTAGAATCTGAGAGCCTCACAGTGACAGTGGCATCCCAAGGAGCCCGTAGATGCGAGCGGAAGTGAAAACAGAGCTCGGAAGCATCGTCGAAGCCTCGGGGAAGAAGCGTTGGCGCGGCGGCACTGGTGACTGGTGACCAAAAGACAAGATTGGTGACCAGAAACTGCCAGTAGCAGTCGGCCACAGAGGTAGAGGTAGCACACCGTCACGCGTCGCACTGAAGGAAGCTACGACAAGCTGGCTAGGGACCCGCCTCCTACGGATCCTACGGGTTACAAGGTAGCCCCACCTGGTGCTACTCTTAATTTAACCGAATGGATCTTTGATCCATTCAGGGGGTGGAATGCGTGACCCTGCAATAGGTTTCTCCAGCTGGAGGGCTAGGCCAGTCTGCTGCCCAGCAGGCTGAGCCCACCGTGGCCCAGCCCAACCGAGCCGGCCCAGGCCAGTTTAGACCAGGCAGGTCAGACCTGGGCCAGGTTGGGTCGACCTGAATTAGAATGGGTCAGCTTAGACTAGTTCGGGCGCGGTCTGTCCAACTAGATCAGACCAGACCCAGACCCCTCTCGAGCCCAGAAACGCTTAAAAGGTTGTAACTTGCGAACCAAACATCTGTTTGAAAAACCGTCTGTGGAACTGGGATCCTTGGAGGGAGACAGTCCTTTTGAGATAATCCATGATAATTTCAGATAATGTTGGTGTATGGATGGGTTGGATCGAATCCAAATCCAACTGGGCACCATGCACTAAAATGCCAATAACTTAAAGACCGGGTGTCTGGTTGATGCGCCGTCTATTACGTCAGAACCCCTATGATGTGACGGATCATCGGATTACTTCTTCGTGGGACTTTGTGGTGGTTGAAATATGAACTATGGCTTGAGGATTGGTTCTCTAAGAATCAATCATCCTATGAGTGGGAATCCAGTGGCTGGCAATGAGGCGGAGGTTGGAGACAGATCATACGGAGGTTAGTACTGAGCTATCCTGTGTGGATCAGCAGCTAGTGATCCTGTGTGGATCAGCCCCTAGTGATCCTATGTGAATCATCAGTATGCGACCCAACGAGAACTAACCTTAGAGAATCCTGTTGGGGATCAGTGTCATACTGATCCTGTGTGGGTCAGATCTTGTGTGGGTCAGTGCTCAGCGATCTTGTGTGGGTCAGCACATACTGATTCTATATAGGTTAGATCCAGTGTGGGTCTTGTATGGATTAGTACATATCGACTCTGGGTGGGTTGCATCTTGTGTTGATCTTGTTGGGGTTAGTACCTATCTATCAAGTGTAGTTCAAACTTTGTATGGTCAGTAGTAGTGCCTCTTGACAGAATAAAATGATCAAGCTTTACAACTAATCACATGTACTTTTGTGCTTTACTTATACCTAGTTTGAGATGTTTCTATTGCTTTGTGCTTCGTAATTGGGATCATTCTTTGTGGCTTTGCATTATGGAATTTTGTGATACATTCAAAGGTCTCAGGGTCCCTACTGGGTATTGTTATACTCACCCCTGCATGGGCTTCACCCATACCTTGTTGTGTTTTGTGAAGATGACGAGCATCTTGGCTGAGATTTGAGGGGGCCAGGACCAGGTGGTACACAGAGGAGATTGGATAACGTGGAGAGAAGTGGAGATGAGTTTTACCTACCCCTTAGGTAGGATCCTTGGTCGATGATTCCAGGAGCTGTTTTCTATTTTTTCAGTTGTAGTTGTACCTTTCATTTGGGCTTGTATTACGACCCCTTTACATTCAGTACATACCTTTACTACTACAGTTTTACTTCATGGTTGAATCTTATTGTTTTCTTGGTTTTTGTGTTTGTACTAGTTTAAAGAAAATGCCTTCCCATTTTAGGGATACACCATTCCGGTGACAGTCTCTAACCCCTGCCGTATGGAAGGAAGGCTTGGGGTAGTCACGGAATGGGCCCCAGGGATAGGTCGTGACAAAGTGGTATCAGAGGAGTCTGTTCTACTGAAGAACTAGGAATCTGATATTTTTAATGGGGCAATAGTTTTAAGTTTTTTTAGTATGGTTTTCAGTTCAGGGAATCTAGTGTTGGTGCGGCGGCCGACGTATCCATACACCAAGACCCTAAATTCTAATTTCTGACTTGGTGCACGAAAACACTGATTGCGTGTGTTTTGGAAATGTTTTTACTTTGATCTCTTTTGAGTTATCTCACCAGGTATAAATTATTAACCATGGTGCACCTATTTCTTTTCAGTATGTTTCCACATAAATAGCCAACCAGGATTCCCAAGATAGTACCCGATGATGGCCCACTGAGCAACGAGGCTTCGGTGTAGGGCTTCATTACTGTAGTAGAACCTTCGGGTGGTGCACCAGCAGCACCACCACCTGTTGGTCAGCATATTCCACCAGACCCACCAGTAGACTATGCACGACAACTAAGCACATTTCACGAGTTCCAGAAATAGAGGCCTCCAAGGTTTCGAGGAGAGACAGATCCACAGGCAGCTGAAGACTGGCTATAGGCTGTCGCTACAGTTTTTTACTTGCTTGAGACACCAGGAGAGAAGATGGTTATCCTAGTTTCTTGCCTTTTCTAGGGAACATCAGGGATATGGGGGTGCCTGATACTCAATACACATGAAGAGGAAACCCTAACCTGGATGGACTTTGAGAGTCTCTTCATGGCGGAGTTTGTTCCAGTGACACTACGCTTTGTGCATATTCAGGAGCTCTTGCACTTACAACAAGGATGTCTGGTAGTAGCTCAGTACTTTATGAGATTCACTGACCTCTCACGCTACTCCACTGACATGTTATGAGAACCATTATTCAGGGACCTGACCTTTAAAGAGGGTTTTCAGCGAGAGATCAGAGTGTCGCTGATATTGCTGAATATCCCACTGCAGGCTGGCGTGATCGAGTGAGCACTGTAGGTGGAGAGTTTCATTGCTGAGCAGGAACCGATGGTGAGAGACACCACTAGACAACAAGTATCTGAGTCATCTACTGGAGGCAATAGATAGGTGATACAGATGTCCAAGTAGGCCAGACCCACTGGTAGATGACCCTGGGATGCAGGGTCAGAGGTGCGGAGCTTGCGAGGTAGAGAAGGTCAGCTGGGAGGCATACTGTGCTTCACGTGCGGTTGGCAGGGCCACATAGCACGTGAATTCCCAACCTGTCATACTGATGATCAGCATAAGATCAAGGGACTACCAAGAAAGAGGTAGATATTTGAGCGAGGAGGTACGTAGGGCGGCGTACGAGCCAGAGGAGCAGGTCGTGTAGTATGCTGTAGGTGGCGATTTGAGGTTCTACCGCCACCACCATAATGAGGTCCACGCAAACCACAAGCAGCAGGTGGACAAAGGCGAGCATTGCTAGAGGAAGCAGAGGCCTATGACCACGGTGCTCTAGAAATGATTAGAGGTACAATCTGTGTCTATTCTACCCTAACTACAGTACTTATAGACAAGGTTCTAGTCACTCTTTCACTTCCACAGCACTCGTTCGGAGCTCAGATATTCTGATAGAGCCATTGTCTTGATCCTTATGATTATATACTCCTGCGGGAGAGGACTTTATGATTAAAAACTGGTGCCGATAGTGTGAGATTACTCTAGGAGGTGAGAGATTCTGCTGGGATCTCTTAGTAAAAGTGTCGAGGCCTTACAACATCATCTTGGGTATGGAATAGATATCCACAGTCTATGATCAGATCAACTGTTTTAGGTGAAAATTGTGGTGTGTCCATGAAGATGAGATTAGGTTTTCCTTCACCAGTGAGACAGAAACCTTTGCAGCACAAGAGGGACTATCTTGGAGGAGGGTGCAACCGATTACTCATCATTTGTCTAGCCTCACCCTCGGAGAAGTTGACATGAGGAGTCTGAGTTATCCTATAGTGGTGGACTAGTATGATGATGTCTTTCCTGATGATGTTACGGGACTACCTCAACATAAAGAGATAGAATTTTACATCAACCTATACCTTGGGACGGCACTGATATCTACCACAATATATCAGGTGGCTCTTATAGAGCTTCGGGAGTTTCAGGTATAGCTGGAGGACTTAAAGGGAAAGGGGTTCATAAGGCCTAGTGTTTCTCCATGGTCATCACCGATCTTGTACGCCAAGAAGGCAGATGGGATATTGAGTCTTTTTTTGGAGTATTAGAACCTAATCCAGGTGGTTGTGAAGATCAAGTATCCACTCATGAGTATTGATGATCTCTTCGACCTGATGAAGGAATCTTGTTGGTTTTTGAAGATAGAACTTAGATCAGGCTATCATCATCTCAGATTATGGGATGAGGATGTACCGAAGAGAGCCTTCAGATGTTAGTATGGCCATTACGAGTTCTAGGCGATGCCTTTTGGTGTGACCAACACTCCAGAAGTGTTCATGGGGATCATGAATAGGATATTTCATCCATAACTTGATCTCTTTATGGTGGTCTTCATTGATGACATCTTGGTATACTTGGCCTCAGAGGAGGAGCAAGCCACGCACCTGAAGATAGTTCTGGAGAAACTCTGAGAGCACCAAATTGATGGAACACTCTCAAATTTCCAGTTTAGGATACGGAAAGTCCACTTCCTAGGGAAAGTTATCTCAAATGTTGGAGTCATAGTGGATCCGGAAAATATAGAGGCAGTGCCTGAATGGGAGACACCCAGAAGTGTGACCAAAGTGCAGAGTTTTATGGGATAGGTTAGGTACTACTGGAGATTTTTACCTGACTTCTCTAGGGTAGTGGCACCCTTTTCATCCTTGAAAAATATGGGGTATCCTTTATTATGGATAGAGAAGTGCCAGCAGATTTTTCAAAAGTTGAGGCAAATAATGATGAGGGCACCCATCTTGAGGCTACCAGAAGAGGGTGTTGGGTACATAGTTTACTATGATGCATCAGGGACCAGACTGGGTTGTGTCCTGATGCAAGAGAAATCAGTGATCGCCTGTGGATCATGGAAGTTGAGACATCACAAGTAGAACTATTCTACCCATGACTTGGAGTTAGCAGTAGTGGTCTTTTCACTGAAGATGTGGCGGCACTACTTGAAGGGTGAATGGTTTACTGTTTACTTTTATCACAAGAATCTCAAATATATATTCTCATGGAAGTACCTAAACCTGATACAGAAATGATGGCTAGAGTTCTACCAGGACTATGAATTTGAGATAGTATATACTCCTGGGAAGGGGAATGTAGTAGCAGACACACTCAGTAGGAGGTCTGGCCTACATTTTCTGAGTGAGGTGACAGAGTAGCTAGTTGCGTTGAAGATATCCTTTGTGGATAGAGATGGAACAACTTACCTTCATTCTATGATAGTAACTCCCCCACTTCTTCAGTGAGCTCGAGAGGAACAGTTAGGGGATATAGACTGTGAGGCTTTGAAGTGCTTATATATCCTCAGGACAGGTTTCTAATGTATTTTATGAAGGTGGGGAGCACGTCGTCCTCTTCAAATGATGAACTATGGTACCAGTGATGCTTCAAGAGGAGTTGTTGAGGGATTTCCACACATACCCTTTGGCGGTACATCCAGAAGTAGCGAAGATGTACCAAGACCTCCGGTATTAGTACTGGTGGCCAGGGATAAAGAAAGTAGTGGAAGAGTTTGTATCTCGATGCCTCAGTTGTCAACAAATGAAGGTTGAGAATCGGGTACCAGCAGGCTTAGCTCAGCCACTTGAGGTACCAGATGGGAAGTGGGATGGTATATCCATGGACTTCATGATGGGTCTACCACGTATGTCCATGGGCCATGATTCCATCTTAGTGATTGTTGAATGACTCACAAAGTCGGGTCACTTCCTACCCATCTAAGAGTAGGGATCAGTAGAGAGCTTGGGGCTCTTATACATGCAGGAGATAGTGTGACTTCACGGATTTCCATCAAAGATTGTCTCAGATCATGAAACACGTTTTACATTTCTCTTGTGGAAGGGATTACAAGAGGCATTCGGAACTCAGCTATGTTTGAACACCACCTTTCACCCTCAGACAGATGGTCAGATTGAGCAGACCAAACAGACACTCAAGGATATTCTTTGTTCTTGTGTCCTTTATTTTGGCCGAAGTTCAAAGGACCACCTTCCACTGGTGGAGTTTCCATACAATAATAGTTATCACTCCACCATCATCATGGACCCATTTGAGGCTTTTTACAGGTGACTGTGTAGATCACCTCTTTGTTGGACAGACCTAGGGGAGTCATCACATATGGGTCCGGAGTTGGTGAAATCTACCACAGAGAAGGTTCATATCATCTAGGAGTGGATGAAGACTACACAGATTCAGCAGAAGACTTATGCTGACAGGAGATGGGGACCCTTGGAGTTTCAGGAGGGAGACTATGTCTTCCTACGGGTCTCACCCCAACAAAGATTATAGAGGTTTGGCTGGGGTGGCAAGCTATCTTCGAGGTTCATAGGACCTTTACAGATCCACAATAGACTAGGTGAGGTGGTGTACCATTTATTTATTCCTCCATAGATGCACAAAGTGCATAATTTATTCCAAGTGTCGTAGTTGAGGAGATATGTGCATGATCTATCGCACGTTATCGACTAGGGTGAGATGTACATCGACAATGGGGTGATATTTGTGGAGTTCCCAGTAGAGATAAAGGATCGATAGGATCATGTCCTTCATGGGCGGTCTATTCCTCTGGTGTGATTTCGTTGGAAGAATGAGAATATTTTGGAGAGAACATGGGAGATGGAGGCTTAGAGGCGTGATAAGTGTCCCCATTTGTTCCCTTAGTTTTGTAGTAGATTTCAGGGATGAAAATACCTAAGTTGGGGAGAATTTAAATCCCCAAAAATTCCATGTAATTTATTTTAAACTATTTGGTATTATTATGAGTCTTCAAAAATTGACGGTGCCTAATTATGAGGCCTATTGTGCCCAGAATGAATTTCTAAACTATTTTTAAGTTATGTTCAGTAAACACACGGGTTACATTTTATATCTTTTGAACTAATGCTTGGATTAAAAATCCAATGACATCATTGAATCTGCAGCACTGGGATTTTCTTAAGGGAAGCTTCACTTCAATAGCAGTAGGTCAGAAAAAAAAAGTTAAATTTTGGACTTTATAGAAAAATAATAAAATAACTTAACAAGTTATTTCATTTCTTTTTCTCCAGCGGATGAGCAGTGGTGGTGGGGACTGGTGACTGGTGACTTGTAAATCCAGTTAATGGATTGAATCTCCTTTATTTGAAACTACACCATTAAGTAATTAAGAGGTTCATTCATTAAATGAACCTCATTAATTCCTTGGTGAGTTACTCACCTTTTTTCCCTCTATTTAAGTGAGGCTTGAGGTGGAGTTTTGACACGGCTTCACCAAGCAAGGATCATCTGGTGAAGTGATGTGATTTCTTCCACCGACAGAGGATGGAATCTTGGGTGGTGATGATACGGGATTGACAAATTCTAATGACCTCACTCTGATGGGGACTCTCTATCCTCCAATGACTATGATACCTATGATGGTTCATGAGGTAGGGTTTTTTATTTAATTCAAGAAATTCCCTCAATTATTTTACTCATTCTTGAATTTTTAGGTGGATGTTGTGGGGGATTTTAATTGGGTTTATTTATTAAAGATGAATTGAATAATATTCCACTTGTTATAATGCTAATACAGAGGTTGTAGACCAAATGAACAAGGCATGGACCCTCCACCACTTTTTTCTCATTGTGTTCTTCAGGGGACAGTTCTTCAACTCATCAGAATCTAGAATCTGGGAGCCTCGCTGTGACAGCAGCATCCCAGGGTGCTAGTAGACGCAAACGAAAGTGAAAACAAAGCTCCGGTGTATCACCAGAGCCCTGCGGAATAAGATATGTCACAACATCGGCACGGTGGATCCGACAACTGGCACTGGAGTATGAGAGTAGTAGCTGGCAACCAATGGTCGTGGTGGAAGAGCAGTGCCGAGGTGGTTAGACGTGCGGCCGACAATGTCCGGCCGCAGAGGAGGAGGTGGCTCATTATCGCGTGTCACTCTGAAGGAATCCACGAAGATCTAGTAAAGGACCCGCCTCTAGGGGTTCCTACGGGTGACAAGGTGGAACCACCTTGATCCGCCCTTAATTAAACCAAACTACACTTTGAGTTGTTCGGGAGGCGGACTGCGTGACCCCTGCGTGGGTCTTTCCAGCCAGCGGGTCGGTCCGCGACACCGCCCAACTATGCCAGGCCATGACAGTTCAGGCCGGGATAAGTCATGTCGACCTAAACCAGAACAGTTTGTCTTAGACTGGGTCGGGCCGGGTCGGTCTAATCAGATTGGACCAGACCCGGACCCCTCTCAGGCTCAGAAATGCTTAAAAAGCCGTAACTTGCAAACTGGACATCTGTTTTACAAACTCTTTGTAGAGTTGAGATCCTTGGAGCAAGACGATCCTTTTGAGATACTCCACTAGACATTTGGAGAAAGTTTGAGTACGTCTGCGTTGGATCAACACTAAATCCAACCAGGCCCTCGGTACTAAAATTCCAATAACTTATAGGTCTGGTGTCTGGTTAACGTTTCGTCTGTTGTTTTGGAATCGTTATGATGTGGTGGAACATTAGGCTACTTATTTGTGGGAATTAGTGCATGTTAAAATATGACCGATAGTTTGAGGAGTGGTTCTCCCAGAATCAAGCATGCTATGAGTAGGAATCCAGTGGCTTCCAGTGAGGTGGAGGTTGGAGACAGATCATACCGAGGTTAATACCAAGTGATCCTGTGTGGGTCATCGCCAAGTGATATTGTGTGGATTAACACCTAGCGATCCTCTATGGATCAGCATTATGTGACCCGATGAGAACCATCCTCCGAGAGGCCCATTGTGGACCAGCATCATGCTGATCCTATGTGGGTCAGATCCTATGTGGGTCAGTACACAATGATCCTGTGTGGGTCAGCGCATACTGATCCTGTGTGGGTCTTGAGGGGGTTAGTACCTATCAACTCCGGGTGAGTCGGATCCTGTGTGGGTCTTGTGGGGGTTTGTACCTATCAATCCTATATGGCTCAGACTCCGTATAGTCAGCAACAGTGCCTCTTGACAGAATGAGATGACAATCTTTTTGACTATTCACTTGTACTTATTTTCTTTACTTATACCTATTTTGATCTATGTCTATTAATTTGTGATTTGTGATTGAGATCATCATTTATGGCTTTCCTTTGTGGAATTTTGGAAGACCTTTGGGGGTCTCAGGGTCCCTATTGGGTATTGTTATACTCACCCCTACACGGGCTTCGCCCGCACCTTTTTGTGTCTGGTTTAGATGACGAGCAGCTTGGCTGAGACTTGAGGGATCCAAGACCAGGTGGAAAACGGAGGAGAATTACTAAAATAGAGAGAAGTAGCGACGATATGTACCTACCCTTCAGGTAGGATCCTCAATGGATGATTCCAAGATTTGTTTTATGTTTTTCATTTGTATTTGTACATTTCAGTTGGTCTTGTATGTCAGCCACTTTAGGTTTAGTACACACCTTTACTACTACTATTTTACTTCATGGTTGCATATTATTGTGTTCTTGGTTTGTGTGTTTTTATAGGTTTAAAGGCAATTCCATTCCATTTTAAGGATATTTCTTTCTGTTTCTAGTTGCTAACCTTTGGCTTATGGATGGCTGGATTGGGGTAGTCACTGCACGGGCCTCGGGGGATGGGTCGTGACATTGATGGGTGTTTCTTATAAGTGCCTCTTGATCCATGATTAACAGATTGGGTGATAACCTATCACCTTGCCTCACACCAAGATCCAATTTAAAAAACCCAAAATCATTTCACATAAAGTAAATAGCGATCCACAAAGAGGATTAACATCGAAAACATAAGTCAAAAAACCAATGATGGAACCCAAACATCCTCATAAACTGAAGAATAGACATAAATTCAAATTTATCATAACCCTTTACCATATCCACCTTAATAATTATGTAGATCCAGCTATTCTTATATTCAAGTCATTAACCATTTCCTAAGAGATAACAATTTCCCCTTGAATGCTTGTTCCTAGAAAAAACCCTTGTCGCTCAGATGAAATAATTCATAGAATAACACTTCCACGTATTCTACTAAGAAGATTGGATAGAATATAAAAAAAATATCACAGAAATATGGGTCTGAACTAATTCAAGATGGAACAGTCTTTCACCCTAGAAATGAGAACCACCTTAGAAGTACAAATGACCTGATTTAAATAAACTCCCTTGAAAAAATCTTTCACAACCTCCCAAACTTGACTCTTCACAATATCCAACATTTCAACAAATAAAACACCTAGGAAACCATCAAACCCAAGAGTGTTGTCCTTGCTCATATTGAACACTGTGATTTTAATTTAATTCTCTTTCAGAATAGCCATCAAGACCTCATTATCTCTAGTCTCCACCAAATGTGGAATGAAAATCATGAAATCCTCCTCTTCAATATGAATCTTATACCTCTCTATATCAAAGAAAATTGATCCATCCAAAAGATATTCCAAATAATACAGTTACCTTTTACTAACCACAACCACATCTGAAATGATGGACCCATATTCAATTTTTAAGGAACCATATTATGTATTTTTATCGATAATTTAAATTATCAATTCTCAAGGCCTTGATTGTATAAATATCATGATGTATAAGACTATGTGATTAAAAATTAAAAATTTCTATCATTGATAATTCAGTCATTATTATAAATGAGATTACAATATTAATAATATCAATTAATGAATTTCATTCTCACTTTATTGATTAAAGAACATGTGATTATAGTTTTTTAAATTTCCATACTAAAGATGTGTC
>CAUJRU010003346.1:0-51100 GCA_963277665.1 Viscum album | reverse complement strand
AAAATCGTGCAACAGAATCCACCTATATTAGAAAAACTTTATAGGTCATTAACTGTAACACCCCAGGTAAATAAATAGTCTGACATTTTCACATTTATCCATATTTGTGAATAAAATATTAATATTACTTTAAAGGTAATTCTATGCTCGATGGAGTACCCAATATGCAACAACGGTTTTCTTTGAAATCTTACGTTGCACTCTAATAGTAAAATAATATTATTTTAAATGGTAGTTAACTCCTAGCCGTTGTAATGGCGGGAATGAACAGAACTAACTACAAAATGATTATATATGTTTGTCAAATATTTTTACTTTTCTTTTTCAATAAATGTTAGATGATTAAAAATGCGAATGAATCCAATTCTAAGCGTAAACATTCTAATATTCTTTAAAAGATCGATTAACCGCCTTTTGATGGCGAACCTCTTTTAAATCCACTTTTTGACAATTTTATGTGTTATATTTGACAAAATAAAATTCTTCTTTAGAATCGGGACATCAAAATTTACTTTGTGTAAATTTTTGGTATTTTTCCGAAAAAGTTCAATTTTTAATGAATAGTGAAAAATGTTGTATTTTAATTCAAAACATCTTTTTAATCTAATTTATTTATATTAATAGATTATTTATTGAATTGTTTTTAAAGTGAAATTATAATATATTTTTACCATTTAATCCAATAGTGGTCATTGGAATTAATTTCACTTTGAAATCGGACTTAAACTAGTGTCAATCTTTTGATACATTTTGTTTCACAAAAACACGCTATTTGTTTTGACAGCGGGAATTAATTATTAAATTAATTAATGCAAATTATATGTTTTGAATTTTTTAAAATAGACATCATTTTTGAATTCAGAATATCAAATATAGCTTAGGGTGAATTTTTGGTAATTTTCTGAAAAACTTCAATTTTTGATGAATAGTGAAACCACTAAGTGGTACTTATAAAAACTGATTTTCCATTTAAATGAAAATTTTCAATCTTTGTGTTTTGAATTTCAAGAATCCGACATACATGGTTGTCATTAAGAAGTAAAATGTGGTTCAATGGGAATAGAATAATTTTTTGGTGAATAGTAACTTATTAAGTTTTTAATCGTGATCAGAGGTAATTAGTGTAATTTAAGGTAAGAATAATGTTTTAATAAACTTAAATGACCTAGACACATGTCCTACCCTCATTTTATGTGTCATGGCCGACCAATACAATCCATGGGTCATCTTGGGGACCCCATGGTGCCACTTTGGTTGGAAAATGACATAAATACCTTTTTATTTAATGTTAAAGTAAAAATGACAAAAACATGAAATGTTTTACTAAAAAAATTTTTACATGGGGTTATACAAGTCATAGTTTTGACTATAAATATTCATTAGAAATCTAAAAGGATTTCCTACATCATAGTATTTTTTTATAATTTTTAGACATTAAATAAATTAAATTATTTATGACATCATGATGATGCTGCGATGACCTCATTATTTAACGATTTAAATAAAATGGATAGATAATGTAAAATCTAAGACCTACACATGTACAAAACCTATTATGGGTGGATTTATAACCCTTTTCACCTTATCCCCGAAACACATCAATGTGGGATCATTAAAATCCAAAACTCATTCTAAAATAAAGTTACATTTCTTTAGTTTCCAAGAGTGCTCCTCCTCTCCTCTTATAAAAGGCCCCCACCCCTACCTCCTTACCCACACTTCCAAAGCCTTTGGATCGGCCAAACTCTGCCCATTTTGTCTCTCCACATCCATATCTAACTCCTTGAAGCCTCACTTTTGGAGGAAGTCTTCCCAAGGAAGCCTTTTAGCTCAAACCAAAGGGAGTTACCCGATTTTAAGGTAATGTCTTCACTTGAGTCCTTTTGTTTTATTTTGCTTCTCCAACTCCCTAAACTCTTTTTATTCATTTCTTTTCTAACAAATCCAGTATCTTCAATATACTAGGATGTTGTTATAATAATTATTCGAGCTACACTTACACACACCTTCATCTAATGGTTAAAGAACATACTGTTTCTATGGTTGGTGATTTTCTGCCTCACGAAACGATGATTGTTCAATATTCTTTTAACACCTTCAAAGGTGGCCATTATGATGTAACTGTATTATATATATGATATTTATGGTATTTATGTTTACTATATTCTTCTGTATTTTATATTTAAACCATACCTTTATTCTTTTCATGTTGTGTAAATGCGATAATTTCATATGACGAGGTGCGGACTACTGCCCCCTCAAGTGATGTGACTCGTACATGCAATACATGGAATGTATAAAGAATGAAATTAATGAACATATGAGACCTATATAACATATATATTATACTGGAATTATAATATATATATATATATCATTTATTTTTAATTCCATTAATATGAAAAAAGAAAAAAATGAATGTAGTGTTCATGCGTACGTACGGCCTACCATCTCCATGAACGGTGCTTTTCGTTTTTTATCTCCAAATGATATGGAATAGTATAAAATGAATATTTACTGGATATATATGATATATATGATATATACTTCATGATTATAACTCTGGATATAATGGATACATGAACAACTTGTAATTATAAAGAGCATATTTTGACTCAAGTTCCAATGATCATTTAAACGACTGTTATTAACTAAAATAATTACATAGTGTTCATGACATGGTAATAAGTGATATAAAAGGAATAATGAACTTGAAAAAGGTTCTTAAGGATGTATAAATTAAATCATGTTTATTATTCAGGAGATCAAAGAACGATCGAGTCAAGTCGGACCCGAGGTAAGGGATCCTACTCCTCTCTTTCTTTTTAAGTACACTCTTTTATGTCATTCCTTTTAAGCTCAAATTTATTGTGATTGAGATGTTCTTTTATATTAATATTAATTTAATTTTTATGTTCATATTATGAGAGAACCTATTCTTTCTCATCAATACATTTTGGAAGTTTTGAGTGGCGCCGTTAGGCTGCCGAATGTTTCGTAAGGGATCCATCCTCTCTCTTTCTTTTTAAGTACTCTCCTTTATGTCACTTCTTTTAAGATCTTCTTTGTTATGTTGGGGGATGTTATTTTATAGTACTATTTCTGTAAAATTTATGTTAATATTATGAGAGACCCTATTTCCTCTCATCAATCCATTTTGGATGTCTTAAGTGGCGTTGTTAGGCTGCCGAGTTTTCGTAAGGGATTTTTCATCTCACTTTTATTCCTGTGAGATTTATGATTCATTTGCCACAATTTCCTTTGAGTGGTGTATGTACTGCCCATTATTTTACTCTTTGTGTAATATACTTTCATTTATTAGTATTTACATCAATTTTTCATTGTCCTTCTTTCACGGGGTGCATGTCTCGAAAGATACCCATGTCGGTGAGGGAACCTTCCACCCTCCTCTTTTTAAAAGACTTCTTTTGTTATGTCTTTTAATTCACATGCTATTATGTTGGGATATGTTCTTATATATCCTTATTGATGTAAATTTTATGACAAAGTGATGAGATACCCTTTTTGTCTCTCATCAACTCATTTTCTGAATTTTGAAGTGACGCTGTTAGGCTGACGAATTTTACCAAGGTAACTTTTTAACCCAATTTCCATTTCTTTGGGTTCAACATGTATTTATTGAATATGTCATCCTTTTAATATGTTTGAATGACCTTTTATTGTTTTACACTTAATATCCACTTATATTGGGTGTATTTATATTCGTCACACATAATTTTGAGATTGATTTATCCTTAATTTAAGGATACCTTCTTTATAAGGGATTTCATCGCATTTTACATTTCTATTGAGACTTCATTGTTGTTATGCACCAATTAACTCTTATATGGTGTATATACTGTACTTTGGAATATTATATCATGAATCCATTTATTCTCATGATATTATAATGTTCTGATTAAATGTTATTCCTCAATTATTGTATTCAAGTGTCTCTAATTTTGGTAAAAACCCTTTAACCAAAATATCGCTTTAAATGTTTTAATGATTTGTTCTTATTAATATCCATGTTTTCAAAATGGTTTTAAGGATTTATTTATATGGATATTAATGGTTTAAAATGTTAAAAGATTCAAGGTGTTATGGGACACTTTGATTCAAAAACCTCTTTATTAAATGTTTTAAATGGTTTTGAAAATGGTTTTTTTATGGATTCATTATTTCAAAATCCTAAAATGTTATATTGTGATTGAAATGTGGAAATGTTATGTTTCCTTTATCAGTGTTTTATGTGATACGTTTATGTTATGGTTCTTGGGAATTGTTATGAAAACGGGTGGTTCCGTGATAAATTAAGGGCAGGTGAGCCCGATATAGATCTCCAATGCATTGGGTAACGCGAAGGAGTGAAATGTTAAGGTTTCGTCGAAGAGATTTAGGGAATATACTGTGGTGGGTATTCCAAACGTAACCAAGAGGGTTACTCCCTACGTAAGAATGTTATGAATGCCTCAAGTTACCTTTTATGTCTTATGATTTCTACGATTTATTCATGATTTGATGAGGTATGATAAAGTGCCTATGTTTTATGGGTAAAGTATGATTTCATTCTTATGTATATATGAACTCATGTTTCCTTTCCATATTTTTTATAACCCTTACTGATCTTTTTATGCTCATCCCAAGTTTTTTTGAAATGTTTTTCACAGGTCAAGGGAGAGGTACATGATTTGATGATAGTGTCAAGGAAGTGTCAAGAAAGAATCCATGCTTTAGTTTTTTTTAAAATGTGTTTCTGTTAATGGGAAAAAAATGAATACTACCTTTTATGTGACCACTTTGTTTAAATGTGGAATGTAATGAAAGTTTTATGTTCTAATTCTCTAAAACTCTAAACCTTAAAATATCCTCAATGTGTAATCTTGTAATAACTCAATATTAAGTAAGGTTTAAGGCTGGGGCATTATAGTTGGTATCAAAGGTCAGTTTAGATAACTTTAGAGGTTAGGGTATTCTTTAAGCATAAGTGACAATTACCATAATGGTTAGGATTGCAGAAAGAGTCCTATTTTTAGATAAAGTGAATGAGTATGTATATCTTAGTGTTTATCTTCATCATTAGTACATGATGGTTTTGTTTATATAATCACACAGACCTTTTTGGTTTTAGTAAATGGCTGGATCTAGCAGGCACCAAAGTAACAGTGGATGTGAAGGAAACTGTGACAGTTTTTTGAGCAAGCAACTGAATGATATGGGAGCTGCAATTAGAACTCTTGTGATTATCCTCAACCAACTATCTGGAGTCATGATTGACCGCCTAAACCTTGGTGATTTCTTGAAGGCATCATATATGTGAGAAACAAATCCCTACGGAACTACAGGTAATAATCATAAAGTTATGTGTGTTCAAAAACATATGTGTCAAAAATGTGGAAAGAAACACCTAGGAAAATGTTTCAAAGGGACAGAAATATGCTATAGATGTGGAAATTAAGGTCATAAAGCAAAAACCTACCATGGAAAAAGGAAGCATCCATTTGACTCGAGGAAAGGGAAAGAAGTTCTTTCTGAGGGATCAATTGAATGTTTTAAATGTGGTGTGCATGGTCATTATGAAAACACATGTCCTATGAAGAAGTTTCATGAATGGGATCACCAAGATCGTACAAATGTTCGTTTACCAATACCTAATTCCATTCCGATTGAGGATGAAGAAACTGAAAATGACCAATCAAAGGTATGGATTATTTCATGACTATTGTTTTCCTATTTTGGAATATTAGGATATGTTCATGATTTTGTTTCTAGGAAAGAAGTATTTCAGAATAAGTTGAAAAGGAATGGTTAATGGATCATGAATAATGTTGAATGAGTAAGATGTCAACATATAAGGGCTTCAAGGGTTATGGTGAAATTCTTAAGAGTATTAAGTCTCTTTTGATGATGGGGTTACATTAGAAGAATTTTTATATTATGTGTATCCCTGATGTTTAATATATGAAAATTTTATTCAAGGAATAGTTATTTGTTCTTTTGTGGACATAGTTATAAAGAACCATTTGGGTTTATATGATCCTTTATTTTGAGGAAATTATGGGTTACTATATGTTATGATGGAAGTGAAAGGCATGAGATAAAATTGAGGTTAAATTATGTTATGGTTATTTTTGTTGATTTTATCTCTTTTTGGGGAATGATTTGAGAATTATATATTTTTTGAAAAAGGACAACACGCAGACCATGTGACAACTCGTCGTGTCAGACAATGCTGCGGGAATCGAACCCACAACCAAAGTACAACTGGTATTTATCACCTACCACTAGACTACGTGAAGTCCCTGGTTAGTTTGACTGATTCTTTTCAGTTAGATGATTTTATGAATTAAGAGTAAGTTGATTTTGGGTTATCTATGGAAATTTATTAACCTATCATGGAGGATATGTGATTAGGTTAATTACTTTTCAATAAGAGACATTAAGAGCAACTGATGTTGTTTAGAGATAAATGTTAAGATTTAACTTGGAAGACTATGTGACTAAATCCTTCAAATATTTGGGTTTCAATCTTAGTTTGGTTTCCTTTGAAGAATTTTATGGACAAATTTTTTATCAAATGGCCCTCGCTGAACTTTGTGTTTTGTTGGAAAAATTTTGGAGATTAAGAATAGATTTTATTTTTATAAAGGGTTATCCTTTTCTGGATTATCTGATCTTGTACTAACCTTTTTGGTTTTGGTTTTGGTTAAAGTCTAAAAACATGGAAAGTATATAGTTCTCTTTTGTGGATTAGGTGATTCTCTAGAAGTTGATTATAGTACTCTTAATGTGAACAAGTCTTCCTAAATACTCATCTTTTGGAGAAAATATGAGTTTGTGTAAGGAATATAATAAAAGTTGAAAGTCAACATGATAAGTGATTATGTTTCCTTATGAATAATTTCCTCAATAAAAAGTAACTTAAAACAAAAATGTTGTCTATTAACTTTTCCTACAGAGGAATTGAATACCGTTTAACCCATCACAAGTTTGTGATTTTCTTGTGGTTAACTTTCTCCCAGACATGTTTACTATCACTCTCCATCAGAACATGACCCTTTGTTTTTTCCTCCATGTCAATATTTTCAAACTTGGAATCCTAGTATGGGTTAACTCGGGTGACCTGTGTACTTTTCTTTCTTTATTTTAAAGTGATTGTTTTACCGACTCTTGTTCCGATGTGGGACGTTCAAGGATGTTTCCAAGCTCAATTTTAAAAGTGCGAGGACGCAATTCCCAAAAGGGGAGAAGGATGTAACACCCCAGGTAAATAAAGAGTATGACATTTTCACATTTATCCATATTTTTGAATAAAATATTAATATTACTTTAAATTGAATGCTATCCTCGATGGCGTACCCAATATGAAACAACGATTTTCTTTGAAATCATATGTTGCACTCTAATAATAAAATAATATTATTTTAAATGGTAGTTAACGCCTAGCCATTGTAATGGCGGGAATGAACAGAACTAACTACAAAATGATTATATATGTTTTTCATTTATTTTTACTTTTTTTCAATAAATTTTAGAGGATTAAAAATGCGAATGAATCCAATTTTAAGCGTAAACATTCTAATATTCTTTAAAAGGCCGATTAACCGCCTTTTAATGGCGAACCTCTTTTAAATCCAATTTTTGACAATTTTATGTGTTATATTTGACAAAATAAAATTCTTCTTTAGAATCGGGAAATCAAAATTTACTTTGTGTAAATTTTTGGTATTTTTCCGAAAAAGTTCAATTTTTAATGAATAGTGAAAAATGTTGTATTTTAATTCAAAACCTCTTTTTAATATAATTTATTTATATTATAAGATTATCTTTTGAATTTGTTTTAAAGTAAAATTAGAATATATTTTTACCATTTAATCCAATAGTTGTCATTGGAATTAATTTCACTTTGAAATCGGACTTAAACTATTGTCAATCTTTTGATACATTTTGTTTCATAAAAACACGCTATTGGTTTTGACAGTGGGAATTAATTATTAAATTAATTAATTCAACTTATATGTTTTTTATTTTGTAAAATAGACATCATTTTTTAATTCGGAATATCAAATATAGCTTAGGGTGAATTTTTGGTAATTTTCTGAAAAACATCAAATTTTGATGAATAGTGAAACCACTAAGTGGTACTTATAAAAACTGATTTTTCGTTTAAATGAAAATTTTCCATCTTTGTGTTTTGAATTTAAATAATCTGACATACATGGTTGTCATTAAGAATTAAAATGTGGTTCAATGGGATTAAAATAATTTTTTGGTGAATAGTAATTTATTAAGTTTTTAATCGCGATCAGAGGTAATTAGTGTAGTTTAAGGTAAGAATAATGTTTTAATAAAATGAAATGACCTAGACACATGTCCTACTCTCATTGGATGTGTCATGGCCGACCAATACAATGCATGGGTCAACTTGGGGACCCCATGGAGCCACTTTGGTTGGAAAATGACATAAATACCTTTTTATTTAATGTTAAAGTAAAAATGACACAAACATGAAATGTTTTACTAAAACAATTTTTACATGGGGTTATACAAGTCAGATGTTTTACTATAAATATTAATTAGAAAGATAAAACTATTTCTTACATCATAGTATTTTTTTTATAAATTTTATACATTAAATAATTTAAATTATTTATGACATCATGATGATGCAGCGATGACCTCATTATTTAACGATTTAAATAAAATGGAAAGATAATGTAAAATATAAGACCTAGTATAAGGCCCCAGCCTTAAACCTTACTTAATATTTAATTAAATGAGTAATTCACATTGAGGATCTTTTCAGGTTTAGATTTTTAGAGAATTATATCATGAAACTTGCATTACATTCCACATTTAAACAAAGTGGTTACATAAAAGACAATATTCATTCTTCCCATCAACGGAAACATATTTAAAATAAAACAAGGATTATTTCTTGACACATCCTTGACACTATCATCACATCATGTACCTTTCCCTTGACCTGTAAAAAACATTTCAAAAACTTGGGATGAGCATAAAAAGATCAGTAAGGGTTATAAAAAATATGGAATGGAAACATGAGTTCATATATACATAAGAATGAAATCATACTTTACCCATAAAACATAGGCACTTTAACATACCTCATCAAACCATGAATAAATCATAGAAATCATAAGACATATAGGTAACTTGAGGCATTCATAACATTCTTACGTAGGGAGTAACCCTCTTGGTTACGTTTTGGAATACCCATCACAATATATTCCCTAAATCTCTTCAGAGAAACCTTAACGTTTCACTCCTTCGCGTTACCCAATGCATTGGAGAGCTATATCGGGCTCACCCGCCCTTAGTTTATCACGGAACCACCCATTTCCATAACAATTCCCAAGAACCATACCATAAACATATCACATAAAACATGCATAAAGTAAACATAACATTTCCACATTTCAATCACAATATAACATTTTAGTATATTGAAATAATGAATCCATTCACAAAGAAACCATTTCCAAAACCATTTAAAACATTTAATAAAGAGATTTTTGAATCAAAGTGTCCCATAACACCTTGAAGCTTTTAACATTTTAAACCATTAATATTCATATAAATAAATACTTCAAACCATTTTGAAAACATGGATATTAATGGGAACCATTTATAAGAATAAATCATTAAAACATTTAAAACGATATTTTATTTAAAGTGTTTTTAACAAAATGAGAGACATAATAATTGAGAAATAACATTTAATCAGAACTTTATAATATCATGAGAATAAAGGAATTCATGATATAATATTCCAAAGGACAGTATATAAACCATATAAGAGTGAATTGGTGCATAACAACAATTATGTCTCAATAGAAATGTAAAATGAGATCAAATCCCCTATAAAGAAGGTACCCTTAAATTAAGGATAAATCAATCTCATAATTATTTGTGAAAAATATAAATACACCCAATATAAGTGTATATTAAGTGTAAAACACTCAAAGTTCATTCACACATATTCAAATGAGGACATATTCAATAACTACATGTTGAATCCAAAGAAATCGAAATTGGGTTAAAAAGTTCCCTTGGTAAAATTCGACAGCCTAACGGCATCACTTCAAAATTTAGAAAATGAGTTGATGAGAGATAAAATGGGTATCTCATCACTTGGACATAAAATTTAAATCAATAAGGATATACAAGAACATATCCCAACATAATAGTATGTGAATTAAAAGACATAACAAAATAAGTCTTTTAAAAAGAGGAGGGTGAAAGATTCCCTTACCGACATGGGTATCATTCGAAACATACGCCCCGTGAACGAAGGACAATACAACATTGATGTAAATACTCATAAACGAAAGTATATTACACAAAGAGTAGAATAATGGATATTAAATACACCACTCAATGAAAATTGTGGAAAATGTAGCATAAATCTCACGGGAATAAAAGTGAGATGAAAAATCCCTTACGAAAACTCGGCAGCCTAACGGTGCCACTTAAAACATCCAAAAATGGATTGATGAGATCAAATAGAGTCTCTCATAATATCACAATAAAATTTATATCAAGATGAATATAAAATAACATCCCCCATCATAACAAAGAGGATATTAAAAGAAGTGACATAAAGGAGAGTACTTAAAAAAGAAAGAGAGAGGTTAGATCTCTTACGAAAATTCGGCAGCCTAACGGCGCCACTCAAAACTTCCAAAATGGATTGATGAGAGAGAATAGGGTCTCTCATCACATGAAAATTAAAATTAAAGTAATATTAATATAAAAGAACATCCCAATAACAAGAAAGATGATCTTTATAAGGAATGACATAAAAGAGTGTACTTAAAAAGAAAGAGAGGAGTAAGATCCCTTACCTCGGATCTGACTTGACTCGATCATTCTTTAACATCCTGAATAATAAACTTGAGTTAATTTCCACTTTATTAAGAACCTTTTTCTAGTTCATTATTCCTTTTAGATCACTTATTGTCATTTTATAAACATTATGTAATCATTTAAGTTAATAATGTTTGTTTTGTCGATATTTGGTTCTTAAGTCGAAAGTGGACTTCTTACAATTACATGTTGTTTGTGTGGTCAAAGGTTCCTTATATCCAAAATGACATTACAGATTTGGATAGCATATATATCATATATATCCAGCATATAAATGTATTTATAATATTACATAATCATTTAGAGTTAAGAAATGAAATGCACTGTTCATGGAGACGGTAAGTCGTACGTACGCTTGAACGCTACTTTCATTTCTATGTCATATTAATGGAATTAAAACTAAATGAGAGGTATTTATATTTTAATTCCAGAATTATATTCATAATTTATATGTATCATTCATCATATATATCCATTATATACATGTACTTATAATAGTACATTACATTTGGGGATAAGAAATGAAATGCACCGTTCATGGAGACGGTAAGTCGTACGTACGCATGAACGCTACTTTCATTTCTATCTCAAACTTTAATGGAAAGAAATAATAATGATATATAGGTATATTATAATTACAGTATAACATCATATATAATAACATTAAATCCATCCTTTATACGTCCCACGTATGGCATTAACGAATCACATCACTTTGAGGGGGCGGTAGTCCGCACTTCCTAAAATGAAGATATCGTGTATACCCATAATGGAAACAATAATGGTATTCCATAAATGAAAAATACATAAGCTTAAGGAAAGAATAAACATATTATATATCATATATAAAAATAGTGACATCATAATGGCCACCTTTGAAGGTGTTAAATGAGTATTGAACAATCATCGTTTCGAGAGGCAAAATTTCTCCATCCACGGAAACCATATGTTCTTTAACCATTTGATGTAGTTGTGTGAGAGTTTAGCTCAAATAAATCATATAAAAACATCCTAGTATATTGAAGATACTGGTTTTGTTACAAAATAAGTATATAAAAAGATTTTAGGGGGTTGGAGAAGCAAAATAAAACAAATGAACATGAGAGAATGAATTACCTTTAAAAGTGTAACTCCTTTTGATTTGAGCCTAAAGGCTTCCTTTGAAAGGATTCTGCCCAAAGGGAATCCTCTAGGATTAGGAGAGGGATGTGGAGAGAGTAAATGGGCAGGGTATGGCCGAGCCAAAGTCTTGAGGAGTGTGTGAAATGAGGTAGAGGTGGGGGCCTTTTATAATAGGAGAGGAGGGGCACTTTTGGAAATTATCAAACTATTATTTTATTTTCAAAAGTGTTTCTAATTTATAAGGTCCCACGTTGATATATTTCTAAGATAAGATGATAAGGCTTCTAAATATTCCCATCAAATAGTTTTTGGACAAGTGTAGGTCCTAGATTCTATATTATCGTTTCATTTTATTTAAACTGTTCATTAATGAGGTCATCGTTGCATCATCATGATGTCATAATTAAATTAATTTATTTAATGTCTAAAAATTATAAAAAAAATATCCTGATGTAGGAAATCTTTTTATATTTCTAAAGAGTATTTATAGACAAAAATATGATTAGTATAACCCCTTCTAAAAATTGTTTTAGTAAAACAATTTATGTTAGTGTCATTTTCACCTTTATTTAAAAAAAAGGCATTAAAGACATTATCTCACCCAAGAGGCTTCATAGGGTCCCCTAAATCGACCCATGGGTTGTCTTGGTCGGCCATGACTCATCCAATAGGGTTAGTACAAGTGTCATGGTGTTTTCATATTTTTATAATATCATTATTACCTTAAATTACACTAATTACCTCTAATCGCGATTAATGAAAAAAAGTTACTATTCACCAAAAAATTATTTTCATCCCATTGAACCACATTTTACATACTAATGACAACCATGTATATCGGATTTTTAAAATTCAATAAACATTAGTGGTAAACTTTCATTTAACTGAAAAATCAGTTTGCTTGATTACCACTTAGTGGTTTCACTATTCATCAAAAATTGGAGTTTTTCAGAAAATTACCAAAAATTAACTCTAAGCTATATTTGATATTCCGAATTCAAAAATGAAGTCCATTTTACAAAATTCAAAAAATATAAGTCACATTAATTAATTTAATAATTAGTTTCCGCTTTCAGAGCAAATAGCATGTTTTTAAGAAACAATATATATCAAAAGATTGATATTTTTTTATGTCAAATTTCAAAGTGAAATTAATTCCAAAGTCCACCATTGAATAAAATGGTAAAAATATTTTATGGTTTCACTTTAAAACAAATTAAAAAGATAATATAATCATATAAATAAATTAGATTAAAAGAGTTTTTCAATTAAAATACAACATTTTTCACTTATTCATAACAAATGAACTTTATAGGAAGAATAACAAAAACATACACAAAGTAAATTTTGATGTCCCAATTATAAAGAAGGATTTTATTTGGTCCAAAAGAATGTATAAGAGTGACCAAAACTATATTTAAAGAGGGTTCTCCATCAAAAGGTGATAAGTGAACCTTTAGTGAAAACTAGGGCATATATGCCTAAAATTGAATTCTTTCCGTATTTTAAGCCTTTATATTTTATTGGATAAATGTAAAAACATTTAAAAAATATATATAATCATATTTTAGTTATTTCTATCCATTCTCGCCAATACAACGGCTACATGTTAACTACCATTTAAAATAATATTATTTTATTATTAGAGTGCAACGTAAGATTCCCAAGAAACTCATTGTTGCGTGTTGGGTACACCATCCAGCATAGTGTCCCCTTTAAAGTCATATTAATATTTTATTCACAAATATGGATAAATATGAAAATTAAATTTTCTTTATTTACCTGGGGTGTTACATCCTTCCCCCCTTTTGGGAATTGCGTCCTCGCAATTTTAAAATTGGGCTTGGAAACATCCTTGAAAGTCCCAAATCGGAAGAAGAGTTGGTAAAACAATCACTTCAAAATAAAGAAAGATAAGTACAAAGGTCACCCGAGTTAACCCATACTAGGATTACAAGTATGAAAACATGGACATGGAGGAGAAAACATAGGGTCATGTTCTGATGAAGAGTGATAGAAAACATGTTTAGGAGAAAGTTAACCATGAGAAAATCACAAACTTGTGATGGGTTAAACGGTATTCGATTACCCAGTAGGAAAAGTTAATAGAAAACATTTTTGTTTTAAGATACTTTTTATTGGGGAATATATTCACAAGGAAACATAATCACTTATCATGTTGACTTTCAACTTTTATTAAATTCCTTATACAAACTCATATTTTCTCGAAAAGGTGAGTATTTAGGAAGACTTGTTCAAATTAAGAGTAATATAATCAACTTTTATAGAATCACCTAATCCACAAAAGAGAACTATATACTTCCCATGTCTTTAGACTTTAACCAAAACCAAAACCAAAAAGGATTGTACAAGACCAGATAATCCAGAAAAGGATAACCCTTTATAAAAAGAAAATCTATTTTTAACCTCCAAAATTTGTCCAACAAAACCCAAAGTTCAACGAGGACCATTAGATAAACAATTTTTCCATAAAATTCTTAAAAGTAAACCAATCTAAAATTGAAACCCAAATATTTGAAGGATTTAGTCACATAGTCTTCGAAGTTAAATCGTAACATTTATCTCCAAACAACATCAATTGCTCCTAAAGTCTCGTATTGAAATGTAATTAACCTAATCACATATCCTCCATGATAGGTTAATCATTTTCATAAATAACCCAAAATCAACTTACTCTTAATTCATAAAATCATATAAGTAGAAATAATCAGTCAAACTAACCAGGGAATTCACGTAGTCCAGTGGTAGGTGATAAATACCAGTCGCACTTTGGTTGTGGGTTCGATTCCCGCAGCTTTGTCCGACGCAACGGGTTGTCACATGGTCTGCGTGTTGTCCTTCTTTCCAAAACTGTATAATTCTTAAAACATTCCCCAAAATGAGATAAAATCATAACATATTTTAACCTCAAGTTTATCTCATGCCTTTCATTTTCCATCATAACATATAATAACCCATAATTACCTCAAAAGTAAGGATCATATATACCATAATGGTTACCTTTTTAATTATTACCTGAACTTACACATCGATTGGTCATCTCGTACATGATGCATTATAGAACATACAAAGGTTCACGTGGTTGATCATGACTCCTTGATAGTTGGTTTAGAATAACCACGAGTTTCCTCATTGAATACCCTATTTCATCGAGTCTCTTAATCAGAGAACCACCACATTTTCCTTCAAACCAATTGTCACTTTGGTGCCTGCGAGATCCAGCCATTCACTAAAAACAGAAATGTCAGTGTGAGTATATCAACAAAACCATCATATACTAATGAGGAAGGCAAACACTAAGATATTCTTACTCATTCACTTTATCTAAAACTAGGACTCTTTCTGAAATCCTAACCATTATGGTAATGTCACTTATGCTTAGAGAATACCCTAACCTCTAAAGTTATCTAAACCGACCTTTGATACCAACTATAAGGCCCCATCCTTAAACCTTACTTAATATTGAATTAGATTAGTAATTCACATTGAGGATCTTTTCAGGTTTAGAGTTTTAGAGAATTAGATCATGAAACTTGCATTACATTCCACATTTAAACAAAGTGGTTACATAAAAGACAATATTCATTCTTCCCATCAACTGAAACATATTTAAAATAAAACACGGATTCTTTCTGGACACATCCTTGACACTATCATCACATCATGTACCTTTCCCTTGACCTGTGAAAAACATTTCAAAAACATGGGATGAGCATAAAAAGCTCAGTAAGGGTTATAAAAAATATGGAAAGGAAACATGAGTTCATATATACATAAGAATGAAATCATACTTTACCCATAAAACATAGGCCCTTTAACATACCTCATCAAACCATGAATAAATCATAGAAATCATAAGACATAAAGGTAACTTGAGGCATTCATAACATTCTTACGTAGGGTGTAACCCTCTTGGTTACGTTTTGGAATACCCATCACAGTATATTCCCTAAATCTCTTCGGAGAAACCTTAAAGTTTCACTCCTTCACGTTACCCAATGCATTGGAGAGCTATATCGGGCTCACCCGCCCATAGTTTATCACGGAACCACCTGTTTCCATAACAATGCCCAAGAACCATAACATAAACGTATCAAATAAAACATGCATAAAGGAAACATAACATTTCCACATTTCAATCAAAATATAACATTTTAGTATATTGAAATAATGAATCCATTCAAAAAGAAACTGTTGGAGCCAAAAATGTGGCCCGAAAGGAAGGAACGAAAAAGACAGCCAGCGCGCTGCCTCACGAAGCACAGCCGCGAAGCACAGCCGCGAAGCCCCGCCGTGAAGCGTCCCAACCATGGTGGCCCCGCGAAGCTCCAGAGGCGGTAATCCTCTGCGAACCCGTTTGACGTTCGCGAGCCACCGCGAAGCTCCAGAGGCGGTAATCCTCCATGAAACCGTTTGACGTTCGCGAGCCGCCGCGAAGCTCCAGAGGCGGTAATCCTCCGCGAACCCGTTTTACGTTCGCGAGCCACCGCGAAGCTCCAGAGGCGGTAATCCCCCGCAAACCCGTTTGATGTTCGCGAGCCGCCGCGAAGCCCCAGAGGCGGCGCGCGAGCCCTTCTTCGCGGTGCCCCTTCCATATAAATACTCGACTCCCCCTGAGTCCCGACGGACGGACAACCCGACCATTCGGCTTCTCCTCTCCTGAATCGCGAAGCACGCTTTGCCCCGGGAATCATGAGCTCTGCGAGGTATTTCTACTTCGCGAGACGACTCTGATTTGTTTCGTTTTGAGCCCCTCTTCCGAGAGGGATGCCCTTCGCGAAGCTCAAGGGCATTCGCGAAGGAAGGGGATTCCCAAGGGAACCCGGGTAGCCGCGGAGCACCTGTGCTTCGCGAAACACCCAACCCATACGATTAATCCCTATGCTAAGGCAGGATCGCTCCACTTCGCGAAGTACATTGCTTGGCAGGACCCTGCTTCGCGAACCACTCCTTCTTCGCGAGGCAGTGCTCCGCGAACACTGTTCCACTTCGCGAAGCACCTCCCACTCCCACCTATGCCCCATGCTAAGGCCAAGTCACCCCACTTCGCAAAGCACACTCCTCTGATTAGATATTCCTCTTTCCGTGCGACCCTCCAGGTTTGCACGATGTGATTTCAAAGTCCCATGGACAACATCACCCGTAGCATTGCTTCGCCTAATGCTTCTTCGCATAGGCACGCTAACGGCCATTGCTTCTTCGTAGAGCCACGCTAACGTGGACCCCTCGATGGTTCATCCCTCGACCCCCCTTTACCATGCCCTTACCAGCACCTTCCCTTCCCCAAGGACCAGAGGGTACCGGTTATGTAATTCCTAGGGGTGTGGAGTGAACCCACTTCGTTCGAGCTGCAGGACGTTAAACTGCCAAGCACCACGTCCTCAACACATGATGTTAAACTGTGACCCAACCTCGTCTCCCTCACGAAGGGTCCCCCCAACTCGAACATTTTTTACACCACTCGTCTCCACGGGAATGGAACTCTTCCGCACATGGAATGAGATCCTCCTTGTCGGAGTGGTGTATGTTCGCAGGGCAAGGGCTGCCTCAGAGCGTAATCCCCTAACCTTTGGTAAGGATGATTGCACCCGTGCATCTCTGTACTTCCCCACTACCAAGGTCAGTGGAGGACGTGATATGGAACGAGGCACCTCCCATCGTCGGACCAAGGTCCATCTTTCCCGCGCTTTGTCGCGCCATGGGCCTCCATCCTGGAGTAAGTCCCAACACCATGGGCCGCCCAACGCGTAAGCCCCTCTTCGCTTCTCACGGACGCACCCTTCGCAACGTGATCGTCAGGTCCTTGCAACCTCTTGTTTCTCACACCGAGCATGACTCACGTGGGCTTAGAGTGAGCACCGACCCTGACCACCCCATTTGAACTACGAGGTCTTTGATCCATGTCAAGGCATGGTACGTAGGAAGCCTCCACGAGGTTCAAGTCCACCCGTCGTTTCTTCACGTCGGGTCCCACCTACGTCCAGCATGACGTTAAACTACACTCCGGTCCAGTGGTAAGCCATTGCGACCCACCATTTGAACTACGAGGTCTTTGATCCATGTCAAGGCATGGTACATAGGAAGCCTCCACAAGGTTCAAGCCCACCCGTCGCTCCTTCACGTCGGGTCCCATTCCGGTCCAGTGGTAAGCCATTGCGACCCACCACCTGAACTACGAGGTCTTTGATCCATGTCAAGGCATGGTAAGTAGGAAGCCTCCACGAGGTTCAAGCCACATTGCTCGGTCGTTCATTCACGTCGAGTTTCGCCCTTGTCCAGCATGACGTTAAACTGTATTCCCCCTTTGTCCTACATGACATTAAACTGCCCACCTATTCCCATTTGAACTACGAGGTCTTTGATCCATGTCAAGGCATGGTACGTAGGAAGCCTCCACGAGGTTCAAGCCCACCAATAGTGGACCAAGGTCTACATTCACGTCGGTTCACCGGTGAAGCCATTTGAACTACGAGGTCTTTGATCCATGTCAAGGCATGGTACGTAGGAAGCCTTCATGAGGTTCAAGCCCACCAATAGTGGACCAAGGTCTACTTTCACGTCGGTTCACCGACACACCCACCCGTCGCTCCTTCACGTCGGGTCCCATTCCGGTCCAGTGGTAAGCCATTGCGACCCACCATTTGAACTACGAGGTCTTTGATCCATGTCAAGGCATGGTACATAGGAAGCCTTCATGAGGTTCAATCCCACCAATAGTGGACCAAGGTCTACTTTCACGTCGGTTCACCGACAAAGCCCCATTTGAACTACGAGGTCTTTGATCCATGTCAAGGCATGGTACGTAGGAATCCTCCCAGAGGTTCAAGCCCAACTCCCATCGGACCAAGGTCCATCTTCACGTCGGTACGCTGACGATGCCCATCGGACCAAGGTCCACCTTTACGTCGGTACGCTGACGACATTCATCGGGCCAAGGTCCAGCTTCACGTCGGTTTACCAGCACCATCCCGAACTACGCGGACTTTGATTCCCTCCCACGAGGATACATAGGAAGCCTCGTCAAGGCTCAAGCCCAACTTCACTGTCGCCCACCCCCCCTGCGATTGTTCCATTTCACTCTCCTTCCACTCCATTCACTATCGCCCACGGGCTAGCCCCGGTGTCGGTATCCCTTCAAGGAGGATCCCCCAATCCGATTTATCCCAGCTAATGCTCTGGTTGGGTTGATCCGTCTCCGCTGGATGTTAAACTCGCGGCATACCCTGTGTTGAGCACGGGAAGCTGAGGAAAACCTCAGATATGTGTCTACGACATGTAATTCCCCGTGCCCGATGTGGGATGCCTCGGGATTCCACGCCCTCGAGAAGCCTTGTGATCAAGGATAACAGATAGACATGCCAGGTACCCCAGCATCCAGACACGCTACTGATGCCTCAACGTGACTACTCCCCTGACCGAAGGTTGCTGCCCTGATTGGACCCTTTGGAATGTCCCGACAGAAGCAGTGTATTTAACCGGTGTCCATGGAAACATGGCACTGGGAAGATTTTCACGAACTACGTATTAAATCTATAAGGGAGACCCGGACTAGGTGACGAGTTCCGAGGAGGAATCCACAGGAGGAAGAACCGACATCCCATCATCCTGTTTCGATCTAGGAGCAGACGTCCCTGAATAAGGAGTGAATGCCGCCCGCCCTTGGAAAGTGGGAATGCGGGGCAACAAAGCCGCGCGTCCTCCGCGGACGGATGCGCGCGCCCCGGCGAAAGCGTCGGAAACAGAAATGGTGAACCCGACGTGAAAGTCTTCTCCTCAATATGGAGATTATTAGCGCTCGAGACACTAGTAGATTGACGTGTCACCGGATCCAGATATCCGGTGCCTGGTCCCGCCAAGCAAATAGCGGGCCTGTCATGGAACTCACCGGAAGTCGGGGTAGTAGAACGTGGGGCACTCCGCTCTGCAGCGTGTTGGCGTGGATCCTTCTCACAGACATGGAGGATGGAAGAACGCTGGGGCACTGGCTGTCAATCCTTTTCCTCTCAGTACTGATGAGTTGATCCCTTCGCTAGCCAGGAACCAGGTTGCTATTTCGGAGATGCGGTCACCATCCGCTCCTCGCCCGCGCAGGGGCAGGGGCAACACCACGACGGCCACTCCACATGGCGCAACTACCGCCACGATGGCTGCCACGTCACAGAATACGGGATGCCCATGTCCCCTTTCGCCATCAGAGATCATCCAACGAAGGGTGATCAACAGCCTCGTGCGCAGGTATGAGGAAGAAGGGGTCATCCCAACCTGGGATATGGCCCACCTGGACCTGGAGGCCTCCAGGCCTCGCCATCAACACCGCCCTAACAGGCCGTGCAGGGAGCCCCTGCTCCCCACCCAGACATTCAACCTTTTCGGGAGCCTATCTCTGGAATGCCTTGACGACTCTTCGCCTTACGCTGAAGAGGCAGGAGCTGTCCGGCTCAGTCCGCTCAGGGCCCCGACCCGGGGCCCCCAGGCGAGAGCTCCCGTCCGGCCACGTCAGCGCCGCTGTCCGGCCTCGCAGGAAGAGTAGGCAGACTACGTCCCCGCACCACCTACACCGGCTCGCCTGACCCGACGTTAGCGTCGGGCCCAGGCTGAGGATGCTCGCTCAGGCGCATCCACGTCGACAGCTACAGTGGCCCGAGCCACCTCCGACATACATTATGAAGCCCCCGCGTACATTGAGCAGGGGAACCCCTTCGCCCAACCAAGATTGAGACCCCAACCGCCCCATGGGCAGGCTGGGTTGACTCTCCGGGTTGCAGGCCCCAGTGGTGATCGCCGCGAGCTAACCCGCGGTGATGCCACCCCGTACGGAGGTCCTCCCCGTACCACTACTCCACAGAGCGTGGGCCTTCCCCGCTCCGAGATTCGTCATGGAGGCATGCCTCGTGCTGCCCCCGTCCTGCAGGAAGACCTGCCCCGCGGTAGTGGCGCTCAGCACGGAAACATTTCCCGCGCCCGCTGTACAGGGTATGAAGTTCACCCTGCTGAAGGCACCGTCCATCCAGTCCTCCTCCAACACGGGGGGCCTCCCTACGTCCTCTCTGCAACCGGCGAAGGTCTTCCTCACCCCAGCAACTCGAGGAGTGAAGGTCCTCCTCGCTCAACTCGCATCGACCATGGAGGTCTTCCCCATGCTCCTGCCAGTTCCAACAGAGGCCCCGCCCACATGGGTACTGTTCATGGAGGTCCTCCCCATGTACCCTTTGACATTTGCCCTGGTTCCCCTCGCACCCCGGCTGTCTCGAGTGGGGGCCCTCTCCGCCACGGCGCCAGCGCCACCCCAAGGCTGCCTGATAGGGGTCAACCCTGTCCCGAAGAGCCACCCAGGGGCAGAAGAGCGGGTCGTCGCCGCCACAAGAAGAATCCTGGGAAGGCCCAGGTGGAGATCAAACCTGCCCGCTTCTCCGATTCGGAAGAGAAATGCGATTCAGCGATGGAACCTTCTCCCAGATCCTCCGTATCAAGGACTGGGGCAGGAACCAGACGCGTCAGCCTCGTTCTCCCATAATTTGAGGTCCACCGGATTCCCGTCTCTCTCCGCAGGTACATCCAGGAGGAAGAAATCCTGGGAACTCCGCAGGTCTCGGCCACGCAAGCATCGCCCCTGTCACCAGAAGAGCCTTCTACCTCTACCAGGGATCACGTAGAGTTATTTTGGGGGCCCACGACGGTAGAGCGACGACACGACCCGTCGCCGGTAGACATGGCTCCTGTTCCGAAATCTGTGATCAGCCCGTCGTATCGTGACATCGTGGCCAGGTCACCTCACTCTTCGGAGGATGGCCCGGAATTCAGCGGCCAGTCAGCTCGTTTGTCGTATTCTCCACCACCGAGCTTATTATCCCAAAGGTCCGCCTCGGTACGGCTTCCGGTTCCTCAGCCGCCCCCGGTTGACGAGTGGGGCAACACAGGGCCAGACCCTGAGTCCGAGCCTAGGAGCTTCTGGAGTATCCTTGCAGCGGATTACTTCCCGGAGAAGTTCTGGCCGACGGCGGCGCTAAATTTCCGCGTACCAAAGTCTCTTACCCCTGAAAATGTGGGGTGCCTTTGTCGAACCCTGTGGGCGACACACTACCGCCTCCGTTTTGAACGGGTGGTGTACCCCAGAAGTCGTGAGCACTTCGAAGAAATCGGCGAGCAATGCCGCCTGATCGATGCAGCCGCACTTCTTGCAGCCCAGCACCCTGAGTCGCTAGGCCACCAGAGCGCCCTTCAACGAAAATGCATTCAGAGTCTTAAAGCACTCCGCAGAATTGTCAGGGAAGCCACCCCCCATGTGCATGTCCGTGGTTGGGGACGCTATGCTGCTCTCCTCTTCGACCCTATCCGACGACAGCCTGATTCGCTATGCGACATTGAGGATATGCCCTCAAGAGGGGTCACAGTCCACATGGACGACGTTGTGGATAAGGAAGATGAGGTTGAGTTCCTTGATGGGGACTTACCATCCGAGGGCGTACCGCCGCTTCTTGACCCGTCAGGGAGAGTTACCCATCATCAGAGGAACCTGCTAGGCCTCCCTGTACCCACCGAGTCGCTGGCACTCGGTCGAAGCACTGGAAAGGGTAAGGAGCACGTCAGAATAGTCAAGCACTCCGACCCGTCCGCCTCTGTGCAGAAAACGGACGAAGATCCTGATAAGGCCACGTTACGCCAGTAGATTGCTCAGCAAAAGAGGCTGGTCGACGAACTCTTGGCTGAACGTGCCGCAGAGCGACGACCCGAATATGGTAATCCCAGGCCGGGGCAGCAGGGGCAGAAACAACTTCCCCCCGGTGAGATGCCCCCGGGAAACCCTGACCATGCTACTGCCGCGGACAGGGCGGAAGCCAGAACATACGGCAAGAGGGCGCGATACGTCTCGCCAAACCCCCCTGAGCGACGGGGCAATCTGAAGAATCCAACCCGGGTTCCCCCAGTCGCCCAACAGGTCGTCCAGCTAGTCGACCCACGAGCGCTCGAAGCCGTCTACCATGTTGAAGAACCTGGCAATGCGCTTGTGGTTAGGGATCCCCGTCAAGACAGGGACCCCCACCCGGAGGACCTTATTGCAGCACTCACAGCCCACCTCGAGGCATTGGAAACACGGCAGGTGGCGGTCCCACCGGATGGCAAGCCTTCTCCCGCGTGGGTGGATGATATGCCCGCGCCTCCGGGTTTTGGGAACCCAACTTTCTCGCCTTTTAACGGGACAGGGGACCCACCCCAGCACTTGGCTCATTTCTCTTCCAGGTGTGGCCCCATGCTGGGGACCCCGGCTCAGCAAGAAGCCGCCAAGCTCCGATGTTTCGTATAGACATTGGAAGGTCCGGCATTCGTCTGGTACAGCCAGCTCCCTATCGGATCGGTGACCGATTGGGAGGATCTTCGCCGGTAGTTCTTATACCAGTTGAGCTCCACCACACGAAAGACCAGCATTGCGGACCTCTTCAAGTGCAAACAGAGGCCTGATGAGCGGGTTGCAGACTTCATCGCCCGGTGGAAAGGACTTACGTATTCCCTCGATATGCCACTGACTCAGGAGAAATTATTGACGATGTGTGTGGGGAACGTTAACACAGAGCTGGTACCCTCGTTGATTACCCAGAACTATCCTGGAGGGTTCAGAGATTTCTCGGATAAGGCCCAGCGCCTCGAGGAGGCCCTGCAACAGGCTAGTCAGGCATGTTTGATGCCTCCTATGATCCCAGCTAGGGGGGCCGCCAGGGCTGAACCCGCCGCAGTGGCTCAAATAGAAGCCCCGAGGCGGCTGGAATTGCTGCCGGCGGCACCACCCCCACAACCCCGCAGAGGTCCTCCACCTCAAGCACATGCTCCTGCCCAGCAGCGACTGCCTCAGAACCGACAGGTTCCCCCACGCAATGCGCCACCGCCACCTAGGCGAGACAACTAGGCGCCGCCTCCTCGGTAGGCCCCTCCGGTCCCTCGACAGGACCTGGCCCCCAGGGCCCCCTATCCGGAAAGAAGGTACCAGACCTATTCGTTCAACGAAAATCAGGTCCCTAGCTACTTCCGAAGTGCTCTAGAGCAAGGGATTGTGCGTCTGCCTGAATGCAGAAGGCCGGCAGAGGCGCACCTCACTAATCACCCCAACTACTGCCCTTATCATCGGATCCTGGGGAACACCCTCAAGCGATGCTATGTGTTTAAAGACTGGCTTCAGGACCAGGTCAACAACAACATAGTCAAGTTGGGCCCAGCGCCAGCGCAAGTGGCAGGCGTCTTTGCAGGATCAGAAATCGGCAGCAACGGCGAAGGTGAGTGGCAGCAGGTCCCTAGCCGCGGGTCCCAGAAATACGACAACTGGATGGCTCGAAAAACTGTCGTCTGTGCCCAGGGTATCATCCGGGCACGCCTGAAGTAGTCGGAACCTTCAAAAGAAGTAGCCGGTGCCTCAGCATCGTCTTCACAGTCGACCTCTGCCCAAAAGGGCAAGCAGCGGCGACGCAAGAAGAAGCAACTTGCACCGCCAGTGTCGTCGTTATCTCTCACTCTCGGCGACTTTATGCCTCCCGAAATGGTCATTCCTCCCAGAATCCGCCCAGCGGTTGATGATTCTTAGAGTGACAGTCAAGGGTACGCTTCGGTTAACACCGTGGAGCTGGTAAAGCCCTATATGACCCCCGACGAGGGGGAACCCTAGGCAGACCTCCCCAACGTTTCCAGCCGACGTCAACCTCAGCGGAATCGCAATCGCGCCGGTCATCGAGGTACGTCAGCGGGCACTTGTGACCAAGCCGTGCACGCTACCGAGACCAGCCAGCAGGGTCAGCGCAGATCTCAGCACGCGCAGACCCATCCAGCACCCTCGGCTCTACCTCCACCGCCGTTCATGCTGCTGGATCGGGGGGAGCCGCCTCGTTCGTATCACAGCCAGTCTTGCCCGGCGCAGGCCAGCCTCCGCTGTCCGATCTTAGTCCGGTGACTACTCTTCAGGCTTCTACTGGTAGGCAGCAAGATGTACCCAGTACTAGTTACTCGCCGGTTCAGCCAGCCGGACCCGCTGTGCATCCAAATGCCGAACGACCTCCTGTAAGCAGAGGTTCGCGTTTGGCACGAAAGTACGATGTTATGAAGCATCTGGCCGGCATCCCGGCGAGGCTTTCCATCCTCGAGGCCCTTCGCCTGTCATCTGAAATGCGCAAGGCACTTTCCGAGGCCCTAAGGAGCCCCCTCCAGTTCGAGACGGAAGTGGAAGCTGCGGAAGCCTTCCATACCGAGACGATTGAAAACGCCGAATGTCAGGCGGTTATCGCGTTCTCCGGCGAAGATGAGGACCCCCCTATACAGGGGCACATTCGCCCACTGTATATCACTAGCCACTTCAACGGTGTGGAAGTCCGCCGATGCCTCGTTGACACGGGTTCTGGAATCAACCTAATTCCACCCCGGACGCTGCGAAAGCTGGGTCTGTCCGAAGGTGATTTAACTCCCTCTGACCTCAGGATCCAGTGGTACGACAGGACAGAGCAAACCCCAGTCGGCAAGATCCGCCTGAAGACCCAGTTCAGTGGCTTAATTGCCAGCACCGAGTTCATGGTTGTTTCTCAGGACACCGCCTACAACGCATTGATGGGTAGGCCATGGCTCCATCTGCATACAGCGGTCCCCTCGTCGTATCACCAGTGCCTTAAGTACTCGCTCAACGGTCGAGTAGGCGTGCTCCAAGGAGACGCGTCCCCTTTCGCGTCTTGTGAGGCCCGTTATCTGGATGCTAGTTATTACAAAAGCAAGGACAAGCAAATCCTGGTAAGCGAGGATGAGCCTGCCCCGATCACAAGTGATCCCTGGGCAAGCATGGACGACGCCTACATCCTCCCGATCCACCGGTTGGAGGCCACGACCCCCAACATGGGACAATGTTTTGTTGTTTCGGGTACGCAAGGAAGTCATGTTCCCGTGTCTAAGCGATGGCGGAAAATCACCTCGTACTCCTACATCAACCAGGATCGGGTCATACCGGAACCTCCTACCCCTGTACGGTACCGGGACGTCAAGCTGATGACAACGGCGGTGCGCCATACGTGTCTTTTTCGCCGGGCTGGAATTAACCGACTCAGGCCGACGCGTCACCACTGCTTTGATATCATCAAACGTGGCCCCTTAGGCCGAAGGCCAGATGAGATCGGATCAAATGCATTCATTGCTATGGTCTCAACGACAAGTGAGTCTCCTGATGTGATGACCGCTGCTGCCCGAGCCGGCACCAGCTGCCCCTCGGGTTTCGAGAGCCCAGAAGTATCTTCTGTCACGGGAAGTTCCCCCACGGCTGGGGAGGAAGACTTGGAGGATTCTCCCCCAGCCTTTGAAGAAGGTGTCTCTACCACGGTTGATGAACTGGTACAGGTGAACCTTGGTAGCGAGGCAGATCCAAGACCCACATTGATCAGTGCGGCCATGTCCCTCGAGGAGTGGCAGCAGTATGTAGACTTCCTCAAACAGCACCACGATGTGTTTGCCTGGAGTTACGATGAGATGCCAGGGCTGGATCCCCAAGTGGCCGTCCACCGTCTGCGTCTCCCGGCAAAACACCGTGGGTTCAAGCAGCCTCCCAGGAAAATGCACCCTTCTCATGGTGCTATGGTGGAGGCCGAAGTTGGCAAGCTTATCAAAGTCAACTTCATTAAGGAGGTCCAGTACCCCAAATGGCTCGCCAACATTGTGCCGGTCAGGAAGAAGAATGGGAAGATCAGAGTCTGCATCGACTTCTGCGATCTCAATCGCCACTGCCCAAAGGATGACTTCCCCCTCCCAGTGACGGAGCTGTTGATTGACGCCACGGCCGGGTTCCAAGCCCTCTCTTTCATGGATGGGTATTCTGGGTATAACCAGATCCGGATGGCCCCCGAAGACGATGAGTCCACTGCCTTCAGGGCTCCCCAGGGTACCTTTTGCTACCGGGTAATTCCATTCGGTTTGAAAAATGCAGGTGCCACTTATCAGAGGGCCATGCATCGCATATTCAAACCGATCCTCGGGACATTGGTGGAATGCTACGTGGATGACCTTGTAGTCAAATCGCGCCAGTGCCAGGACCATCTCAAAGACCTTGAGAAAGTGTTTGGTTTCCTCCGTTCCCATCACCTGAAGATGAACCCGCTGAAGTGTGCCTTCGGAGTCACCTCCGGGAAGTTTCTGGGCTTCGTTGTCAGATACCGAGGTATCGAGATTGACCCGGAGAAGATCAAGGCCATCAGCCAAATGCCTCCCCCGAGCAACATTCGGGAGCTTCGAGGCCTGCAAGGCCACTTAGCCTATATACGCCGATTCATTGCGAATTTGGCTGGCAAGTGCAAGCCCTTTTCCCGGATCATGAAGAAAGATGCTGCCTACGAATGGGATGAGGAGTGTCAGGCCGCCTTCGAGGAAATCAAGCAGTATCTGCTCCAACCTCCGGTCTTGATGCCACCCGTCTCCGGAAAGCCGCTGGTCCTTTATGTGACCGCCCTGGAGAGATCCCTTGGTGCGCTGCTCGCCCAGAAGAATAACGAGGGCACTGAGAACAGTCTATACTATCTCAGCCGCATGCTTCTCGATACGGAGGTTAGATACTCCCCTATCGAAAAGAGTTGCCTTGCGCTCATCTTCGCCGTGCAGAAGTTGCGGCACTACCTGCAACACCACGAGGTACAATTGATCTCTCGGGTAGATCGGCTGAAGTGCATCCTGAACCGCCCCATGCTGACTGGCCGACTAGCACGGTGGGTGGTGATTCTCCAGCAGTTTGATATCAGGTTTATACCTCAGAAGGTCATTAAGGGACAGGCATTGGCAGACTTTTTAGCTGCTCATCCAACTTCCGCGGATCAATCCCTGGACCTGGATTTTACCGACGAGACGATCCTCTCAGTCGATCATGCTACCCCATGTTGGCAAATGCATTTCGACGGCGCCTCCCGGAGCCCCACCGGTAGAAGGCTCAACGACCCCAAGCTCAACAGAGTGGGTCTGGGTATTGTTTTTATTACCCCGGTGCAAGCCGTCCTACCGTACTCATTCCTGTTGTCAGAAGGTTGTACAAACAACGAGGCAGAGTACCAGTCTCTCATCACCGACCTCGAGTTGGCCCTTGAGATCCATGTTCCCCATCTACATGTGAAGGGAGATTCCGAGCTGGTAATCAGACAGGTTAATGGCGACTACGTCGTCAGGAAGCCAGAGCTTGCACCGTTACTGGAGTACACCCTCCTCCTAATGGCCCAGTTCTCTCCTCAGCCAGAGGTTACCCATGTCCCACGATCGCAGAACAGACAAGCGGACGCCCTGGCTGGCTTAGCCGCGTCGCTCGCAGAACCCGAGCAAGATGATTTGGTCATACACGTGGCCCACCGGAGAGTCATTGCTACCGTCACCCAAGAGGACCGTGATAGCCTGCGGGTAAGTCATCTCACCGCCGGACCCTCCATATCTGGAGTCCCGGGTTCGTCGGACGCAGTGGTTGAAACCACCCCCGACTGGAGAGCACCTTTTGTCGAGTATCTCCAAAATGGTCAGCTCCCAGACGACCGGGCCGAACGCGAGCGAATACGACGCCACGCACTGCAATTTACCCTCCAGAGCGGCCCCAGTCTTGAGAAGATCCTCTATAAACGGAGTTTCGATGGTGTCCTCCTCTGTTGCATCCAAGGAGTAGAGATACCTCAAGTTATGCAAGAGGTTCACGCCGGTTCCTATGGCACCCATCAAGCTGGGCCGAAGCTGTCCCAGCAAATCCGGATGTTAGGGTATTTCTGGCCCTCCATGATCCACGATTGTATTGGATACGCCAAGAGATGCCACGCGTGCCAAGTACACGCCAACTTCTTGCATCGGCCGCCAGAACCCCTCCACCCCACCAAGTACTCTTGGCCATTTGCGGTATGGGGACTTGATGTAGTGGGACCGTATCCGCCGGCAACAGCCCGCCAGTGCAGGTTCATCCTGACTGCTACAGATTTCTTCTCCAAGTGGGCAGAAGCAGTTCCGCTCAAAGAGGTCAAGGAACGTTCCATCGTTGACTTTGTGAGGTCCAATATTATCCACCGGTTTGGAGTCCCTCACGCTGTCCTCACCGATAACGGCACCAACTTCCGGGCAGCTGAATTGAAGAAATTGTACGCTAAGTACGACATCCGATCGAACCATACCTCCCGCTACCACGCACAGGCGAATGGACAGATCGAGCCGTTCAACAAGACCCTCTCTAACATTCTGCAGAAGATGGTTGGTCAGAACAAGAAGAGTTGGCCGGACAAGCTCCCCAACGCCCTCTGGGCTTACCGGACGACGACTCGCAACTCTACCCATGTGACCCCATATTCCCTGGTGTATGGAGCTGAGGCCGTCCTACCCATTGAGATCCAGCTGCCGTCGCTGCGCACTGCAGTTTATGACCACCAGACATCAGATGAGGTAGCCGAGATCCGTCTAGCTGAGTTGGAAGCACTAGATGAGAACCGGCTCCATGCCCTGCACAATATGGAAAGGCATCAGGACAAGATAGCGAGAGCCTTTGACAAGAAGGTTCGTCTCCGCTCTTTTCTGCAGGGTGACCTGGTATTGGACCTTCGAGCGCCAATTATTCCCGGTAGGAAACCGCCCAAGTTAGAACCCAAATGGGAGGGGCCTTATATCATCCATAAGGTTTACCCCAACGGAGCATACTCCTTGGTAACCACAGATGGAGAGCGTGTAACTCCTCCCACCAATGCCAAATTCCTCAAGCGATACTTTGCCTAGGGCAAAAAAGTGGTCCTGCACAACCCTAAACTGTGAGAGGGTCCTGCACGACTCTAAACTGCGAGAGGGTCCTGCACGACCCTAAACTGCGACTTGGTCCCGCATGACCTTAAACTGCCTATCCGTCCTCACTGCAAGACGTTAAAATGCAAGCCAGTAGGGTCTTCCTGACCGAGGCTCAGCCTTAGGCCCCTCGGCCTCTTTGGGCCCCTGGCCCCGTCTTCACCGCGGTCTGGCCCCAGGCCCCCTCGTTTCTCTCCGACTTACCCTCTTACGGGATCGTACGGTACGGTGTAGGACTACGTCCTCACGTTGGTATCATGTACCATACCGTACACATCCCCGAATGAGATGCCCCTCATCCCGCATGACGTTAAACTGCATGTCAAGAACTATGTATGGCTTGATTCCCATCTTCATGGGATATGTAGGAACGCTCGGACGCCTCGTCTTGAGCCCAGCCCCAAGATTTTCTCATCCGCTATTCCCCCTGGGGATAGTCTCCTTGGAGGATCTTTGTGTAGCAGGGAGTAGGCTTTCTTGGCCCCGCTCATGCAACCCCACTCGCGCAAAGATTGTAAAGGTCGCACCATGTTCCCACTCCCGTTCTTCTACCCTCCCACGTCCTCACCGCATGACGCTAAACTGCATGGCCTTCAAGAACTACGTATGGCTTGATTCTCATCCTTATGAGATTCGTAGGAACGCCCGGACATTTCGTCTGTTGGCCCAGCCCAAAAGCCAAAATCTTCCCCTCGGGTCAAGACATGGCAGGGTGCACACTTTTGCCCCGACCAACGTTGAGCAAGCCTCGACCTGGCTGCACATTTTCCCCTGGAGATGTTTGCCCCTTTCGTGGATGGATACACCTATGCTTCACCCACTCCTTGACTGGGATCCCATCATTTTTCATACCCAGAGGGACCCCCCAAGAACGGCCTGGATACAATGCCCAAGGGATCTCCTACCGATACGGGCCAACGCCCCCGAGGGTTTTCTCAAGCAACAAGTTGATACAAGTCCCGCGTTGCGAATTTGGTCAGCGGTCGACACTCATTTGTTGCCCCCATGTGGGTCACCATAGGAACTCTGTGTTTCGAACATGGTCAACAGTGTCCTGGATCTTCGGGTCCACCCCGAGATGCCCCAGGCATCGAGAACAGTGATTCATTCTGCCCCATCATGAGGTGGAAAACTTCCCCAGGGAGGTGCTAGAAATCAGGACCACGACTCTGTTTCCCCATAGGAGTGTACGGTGTGGTGTGGGACTACGTCCTCATTCATGTCGAGATCATGTACCATGCCGTGCAACTCCCTTTACGAGGCCCATCCTCAGGCCCTTTGGCCTCCTTGGGCCCCTGGCCCCCCGTCCTCATGTAAGACTTTAAACTACAAACCAGTCAGGCCTTCCTGACCAAGGCTCAGCCCCAGCCCCCTTGGCCTTTCCGGGCCGCGGCCCAGGACCTATCTTATAGGATCGTATGGTGTGACGTAGGACTACGTCTTTATTCACGACGGCTTCTTTACCATGCCATACACCTCCCTTGTTTAGGGGTATATTACTCCCCTCCTCGTCCAGTATGACGTTAAACTGAATTTCAAGAACTACGTGTGGCTTGATTCCCATCCTAATGGGATACGTAGGAACACCTGGATGTCTAAGATCCGGGTCCAGCCCCATCTCTCGGGAATCCTCATCCCCTTGGCCCATCCTTCCTCCATGAGGGGATCATATGGTGCGGTGTGAGATTATGTCCTCATTCACAACGGTCTCGTGATGACCACTCCATGCTCCCACCCCCTACTGAGTTGTTTCGTCGATCCCTCTTTTTCGACGGTTCACCAATGTGCTTAAGAGTACTCTGGTTTATTACCTGGAATGCCAAGCTTTACTCGGACACGTCCGCACTCGCTTTCCAGGCTTTGCGTATCCTCGCATCAGGGCTTTCATCATCTTTCACACCCGGAGGGACCCCCAAGAACGTCCTGGATACTACGCCCAAGGGCTCTCCTACCGATACGGGCCAATGCCCCTGAGGGTTTCGGACAACAAATCGATAAAATCCCGCGTTGCGAATATGGTCAGCGGTCGATGCTCATTTGTTGTTCCCACCTCAGGCTAACGCGATACAGACGCTGTGTTTCCGTCATGGATAACAGTTTTCCTCTGTCGTCACGCCAACCCATTAAGCCCAAATGCCGGGTACACGATCCACGCCCTTCGTCATTTCACCATGTCCGAGTAGAATCTCAGAACCCCCGATACTTTTCCTCCGTGCACGTCCACGCATTGGGAGAACAAGCTACATCAATGGTGTCCTTTGAAACTCTCTACTGACTCCCCTTTGATGGACGCCCCAAGTATTGCAATGAGGATACCCCCCTTGTTTCCCACACCGAGTTTATCTCACGTGGGCTTAGGGATTGGGTCAACATCTGTGCTTACTCGGGAGTTGTCACCATCCACGGTCCGAGCTCTAAGACCATAAACTAAGACTCTCATCTGGAACTACGTTCAAGACCCCTTGTCTTCGGACCCAGCTTGAGTTCGGCAAATTTACCCCTCTAATACTGCCTTCAGGACCCTGATCACAGGACTGCGTGGCGCAGTGTAGGACTACGTCCTCATTCACGTCGGGTTTGCAACAACTGCACCACGCACGCCCCCATTCTGAGGTTCAGTCCTCCTATTCCCTGTCCTGTATGACATTAAAAGGCACCCTTCAGAACTACGTGTGGCTTGATTCCCATCCTAATGGGATACATAGGACCACCTGGATGTCCAAAGTTCGGGTCCAGCCCCATCTCCCGATCACCCTCAAAGTTGAGTCCCTTGACTCCTTGCAGTGGTTCACCCATGTATTAAGAGCACTCTAGTCTAGGACCAAGAGTGTCTGATTCAACTGGATCAAGTTCCTTCCACTTGTCAAGCTTCGTGTTCCCCTCTATTCGGACTTCCATCATCTTTCACACCCAGAGGGACCCCCAAGAACGGCCTAGATACAATTCCCAAGGTCTCTCCTACCGATACGGGTCAACGCCCCCAGGGTTTCGGACAACAAATCGATAAAATCCCGCGTTGCAAATATGGTCAGCGGTCGATGCTCATTTTGTTAGTCCTCATTTCAGGCTAACGCGACAGGATGCTATGTTGCGAACATGGTCAGCAGTAATCCTCTGTCGCCACACCAGCCCCTTCAGTCCTTGAATTTTGGTTGCATGATTCACATCGTTTTCCACCCCATCATGTCCAGGTGGGATCTCGACACTTTTGGCGCTATCCCTCAGTGCACCTTTGCATGCTAGGGGGACAAAGCTGCAATCTGGAATCCTTTGGGACTCCCATGGTCCGAGCTCTAAGACCATAAACTAAGACCCATTCGGGACTACGTTCAAATTCCCATCCTCATGGGATACGTAGGATCGCCCAGACGCCCTGTCTCCGGGTACAACCCATTCAGGAAGCCAGTGTCTTTCCCTGTTTCACCTCTGTGTAGGCCCCTCGGCCTAAGGTTTCCCTCTCCGGATGATGTACAATCTGATGTGGGATCATGTCTCCGTCAATTGTGTTTTATAACGCTGCGCACATTTCCCGCCTAGCATCGTCTCTGCTACGTCTGCGCTGCATGACGATAAAATGCATGCTTGGTCCTATCATACGACCCTAAACTGTGACATTATCTTCCTGGCCGCACGACGAAAAACGGCACCGCATTGTGGTGACCTCGCTGTAGAGGACATCACATTGGGTATTGGTCATGTGCCATACTGTTTGTCAACGCCCATCACGGCTTGATTCTTGTGGCGACATCACGACCTACTGTTCTAGGCCTGTCGCTTCACAAAAAAAAATCATTCACCTTAAAGAAAAAACAAGATACATCAAATTCCGCTTCTTTAGTGCAAGGGATATGCCCACACTTCCCTTTTCCCCTGGCACTGGTACCTTACCGTGCCACGTTCCAGAACTACGTACGGCTTGATTCTCATCCTTATGAGATACGTAGGAGTGCCCGGGTACTTCCCCGCGGGCCCGGACTAACCCTGGTGTTCGATCCCTCGACCCAAGCATTTCCCCAGAGAATGCATGGTAAGCAGGACTGTGTCCTCATTCACATCAGGTTTTGATGTCATGTGTCCCCTGATCCCTTTTTCCAATCCATGGTCCGAGTTCTATGACCATAAACTAAGATCACCCCAAGGGAAAAGAATCTACTCCCTCTCTCTAATACGTTTCGTTGCCGTATTCAGATGTGTTTTGACAAAAAGCCCGAAGCATGGGATTTTCGCAGGGACATTCCCCTCATCTCATGACCAAGCTTCGTGAGCTCGCTATTTGGATCCTCATCCTCTTCCACATCCAAAAGGACCCTCGGACAACGTGGATACTAAGCTTAAGGGCTCTCCATGAATTCTGGACCTAAGGGCCCTTCAATCATTTCGGGCCAACGTCCCTACGGATATCTGACAACATTTGTGACATGGTCCCGTGTTTCGAACATGGTCAACGGTCGACCCTCATTTGTTTGTTCCCACCTCAGGCTAACGCGACAGGATGCTGTGTTGCGAACATGGTCAGCAGTAATCCTCCATCGTCACGCCACCATCATTGTGATCTGAATCTCAAGCACCATGATTCACACATTTCCACTTCCTCATGTTCAAGTGGAATTCCGTCATACTCGGCTCTTTCTCTTCGCGCATCTAGGTGCGATAAATGATCGTGTTAGTGTCATTGGGCCGGTAGTCACCGAGTGTCCCTTTGTCCTAACCTGCCCCTTTGTGTCGGGAAATTCCCACCACTGCTGCTTGTTTCCCACACCGAGTACGACTCACGTGGGCTTAGTAGTTTTGGTAGGATGTGTACCAACACGGTTAGGCCCCTCCCCGTCCCACATGATGTTAAAATGCGCTTCCAGAACTACGTGTGGCTTGATTCCCATCATCACGTGGGATACGTAGAGACGCCCAGGCATTTCTCCTAGGGTTCAGCCCCTGGAATCACGAAACCTTGTTCCTCCCCATTTCCAGCCCTCACCAGAGAGGCCCTATCTGGAAGAAAGAATGATTCGTGATCAGGCCGATGCGCCCATATGGCGTACTCCCACCACGGTGGTGCAACTACCGAAGTGTTGGATTCTGTTTCAACAAACCACCACTCCATGTTCCACGCTTTGCGTACCCCTTATTCGGACCCTCGTCCTCTTTCATGTCTGAAGGAACCCCCTAACGGTCTGGTCTCATGCCGCATCGGCTCACCTACCGTCCTGGGCCAACGTTCCGGAAGACTGGTCATGTTTGGAGGGATCCCCAATAACGGCCTGGATACTACGCCCAAGGTCTCTCCTACCGTTACGGGTCAATGTCCCGAAGGATTGACCGACGACAAATTGATAAAATCCCGCGTTGCGAATATGGTCAGCGGTCGATGCTCATTTGTTGTCCCCATTTCAGGATAACACAGTAAGGATACCGTTTGTCCGCCATGGTTAACGGTTGTCCTTTATTGTCACGCCATCCCCACAGTGTTCCGAATTTGGGTATCGTGATACACACTTCCCATTTTCATCTGTTTGAACCGATTTCAGCGCCCCTGGCGTTGCCCCGTTCGTGCATAAGAGCACGTTGAAGAAACGGTAATTCGGCTATCCTGGAAGTTCCTCCTCCGATCAAGCCTTCCCCATCTTTCGGGAATCTGGACTGGCTTGAGGAATTGTCGTCAAACGTCCCGCAAACATTGTAGGGATGTAACAAGGCAATTCAACAGTGGAAATCGTGCCTGCCACGACACTCAAAACAAAGGAGAAGGAAAGAGTTGAAGCACAAAAGTGTTAATAAAAGTTTCTTTCGGGTTTGTTACAATACTCGGGGGTTGATTTCCCCCATGGACGGGTTGACCCCGTCAAAGGAGCGTTGCAGCTCCGCCACCCGTTGACTTGCGGCGTCCAAAGCCTTTTGCCGCTGATTCAACTCCCGCTCCTCTTCAGCAGCGGCGGGGCGTAATTCGTCAACTCTGGCCCTGGCCCTTTCTACCTCGGCCCGGACGGCAGCCATCCTTCCAGAGGTCTGCCCCATATTCTCCTCAGCCTCTGCCAGCAGGGCCTTCAATCGTGAGACCATTTCAGACTGCACATCAAGAGTGGCTGAAAGCTGGTTGGCCCGGATTTGCATCTGTTGGACCTCGCCTTCAGCCTCCTGGAGCTTCCTAATGCTGGTCGCCTTCCTCCGCTGCCATCCCACGCTCAGCCCACGATCATGCTCCCGGATCTTCTCAGCCATGAGGTCTCGGATGAGCACGTGAGGGCGTTGGGCATCCACTCCCCCGGCACACAGTTCGCGCAACCGCGAGCGGAGTCTATCCATTTCGGCCAGCCATTGCGCTTGGGGAGTGTCCCTGATAAAGTTCGTGATCAGCTTCCACGACCGGCGACGGACTATGCTGCTGTCTTCCTCATCAGAGGTCGTTTCGTCCCAATCTGCGCGGTCGGCAGCCTCGTACGCAGGATATGCCTGCAGGAATTCCTCAGCGGGATCCGCATCTGGTGTTGAGTCTGGTACGACACCTGACGCCGGCGTAGGCATGACAGGACTGGGACTGACCGGTTGATCCTCTTCCTCAGAGTCCACCTCGATGAATTCAGGTATGGCCCTGCTGGTGGTCCCGCCAGTGATGGTGTGCGCCGCAGCTTGAGGAGGTGAAGGGACTATCGCCACCATCACCGGCATGCCCCTGGGAGGGATGCCGCCAGACATCCCGACCAGCCTCGCTGCAGCAGCCCACGCCAGTCGGAGAACTGTATGACAGAAAGAGACATAAACGTTAGTTGGCATGGCCTACATGTGGCAACGAGGAGACCAGTGGAGGAGACTTACGAAGATCGACCTCCGAGCGCTGCTCCTGGGCCGGTACTGATGGGACTCTGAGACAAGGCCCCCCGTATACTGTTGGAAGGTCTGGAGATTCCAGAGGAGCCGCCTCAGGCCCCCTGGTCCCACCAGACGCAGAACTGGACGTAGCCATAGGCACGGGTTCTGAAGGTCCCGCGTCATCACCCGTCAAGGAGAGAGAGCGAGGCCTACAAACAAGTTCCTCCTGCATGGCTCAAACATTGATGAGAAGTCCATAGGGACCCAAAAACAGGTCGTAAGGAGAGAAGTTCGGAATGCTACCACGAGAGCCTCCGCGAAGTCATCGGATTCTGAGCTTCGGTCTCCGACCTCGCCCTCCTCCAACGGGCTCCCTCCTCCAGCCTCATCCCCCTGAGAAGAGTCCCCTGATTCCTCCGGCAAGGGGAAGCGCTCCCTCAGATCGGCATCCGATAGCTGCAGGGGCACCGTCTGATTCAACAGTACCCTCACCCGATCCGTCATTGGGCGAGGAACACCGCTGGAGTGGACGTAATCCTCCAGCTCGTTCAAGTATTGCTCCGCCTCCGCCGGAGACACCATGAATCCAGCCCGAACTGGGCCTATGCCCGGCAGTTCCATCCTGAGGCGATTCAGGTGGGCCCACATCTCAGGTGGTCTGAGGAATTGCCGGTTGATATCCCAAATGTCCCAAGCTTCCGGAAAGACAGCATCTTCTTCCATATCGATGTGACGCAGCCGCTTCCCCGGAGCCTAAGTGGGTATCCTACGGAACCCCCTTGGTGGCCGCCCCTCCGGATGACCCTGCTCTCCCGGAACCACCGGATCCGCCGCTGCTGCCGAACCCTCGGCCGGTGCGGGTCTCGCCGCCATGGCAGCCCCGCTGCCGCGAGTGGCCCTAGCTGCCCTCCGACCTCGACCTCGAGATAAAGGAGGCCCACCATCGCCAACCCGAATCGTTGGCTACTTCAGCATCTCCCCTGGGTAAGCGGCCTCCCAACTGATGGCATACTCCTTCACTAATCCGAAGGCGGCGGTGGACGGAGGCAATGCGATCTGCATCTTTCCATCCTCACGTGTGAACATGAGCCACAGCTGCCTCATCACACACGGGTGCTCCTCGTGACGCACCTCCCAGTATACCTGCGGGGTCAGCCGTTGGAGGCACCGGAACTGCCTCGCAAAACGATGCGGGGTGTACGGTTCACAGATTGGCTCACGATCTATCCGAGCCACCAAAACTCCACCTCGGAAGGCCAGGAGGTAAGCCTGATGTTCTTCGGTTCCCCGTCCATCATTAGTAAGCCTCCCCGTCGGCAGTGGGAAGGGATGAAAGTTGAACTCGTCCGCCCTCCACACCCTATTCAGCACCATCGGAACGGCCAGTTTGAATGGGAAGCTCCCAACTACGTTCAGAATGGAGGGGCGAAAGTCTGATCTCGGCGGCGAAATGGGGTTTGGATACTCGTAAATCCCCCTGATATGCGCCGCGATCCACCCATACAGGAGGTGGAAGGGCCTGCATATTATTGGCGGCTTCTTGCCCTCGCTAATACGCCGCAGCATTCTGTATAGTTTGGCAAGCATCGGGTTCCCCAGGTTGATCTGCTGCCCCATGGCCAACATCGATGCCATGATGAACGAGCTGGGCCGTACCCCCATGCTTGTATCTCTCACCGGTAGGATCCACCAACAGATGAGAGTCTCGATGAACGCCGTCAGCCTGACTATTGGCTGTTGTTCAGTGCTAACACTGAAACCCCAAGTCTTCCATTGGCTGTCCTCCAAAACCCGCCAATACGAGTGCCCCTTGCCCCGCTGGGCTACCCTTGGACAAGTTCGAGGCCTTGGAGGGAACTCTCGATCTTCTGGGAAGTTCAGGAAGCGTTTGAACCATCTTCTGAAGTGGACATCCCTCACTACTTCCTTGTCCTCTCCAGGGACAAGCGCCATCAGTGTTGATGCCAGCCGTGGCATTTGCTCAGCATCTCCCCACACGCTGGCAATGGGGAGGAACTCGTCATACATGGCCCCCTAGATCGGGATCCCAGAAACCTGGTAGACATCCCACAAGCTGATGCCCACCTCCCCGTGATGCAGGTGAAAAGTGTTGGTTCTGGACGACCATCTACTCAACAGTTCCGGCATCAGCTGCTTTGGTTGGTAAATGTGGAACTGGGAGGCCCATGCCGCCTCATACAATCCCACTCTCCTCAGCTCGGCCTAGAACTCCTCGCATGAGGCGCCTACCCAGTAGGCCCAGGCCCAGTCATCGGTAAAGTTGCCGCCCAGGCACAGGTCCCACTCATCGGACCATCCCTTCTTCGGATCCTGCAGAGCCGCCTTCAGCATGGTGCGGTAGAGAGGAGGGGACGTCTCCAGTTTCAGTGGCCTCCCGTCAATGTCGTTCATATGATTGTAGAGGTAATCAGCGGTGACGGGTGTGAAATCCTCCTGTGCATGACCATCGGCCGCCCTGAACCATTGGTGCTGGCATGGTGTGCTCCTGAACCAGCAAGCTGGTTCATCCCTTCTTGCCTCAGGGATGAAGACCTCATCCCTCAGCCCGAAGCCGTACAACGGCAGTTTCTTGCACTGCGGGTAATCCTTATGACCTTCCGACAGCAGGTCTGTCAAGGAAGTGTGGTCCGAGTGGCTCCGAACCATTTCCCCCAAGCCTGGACGGTTGGCCATCTCATCTCGACGAGCAGCATCTACGAGGACCCCCAAGACAGCTTCTTGATGGGCCATTTTAACTCTGTCCCTCAGAAAAGGATTCTTTTGGATGGATCGCGAAGCTCGATCGCGAAGCTCGATCGCGAAGCCGGATCGCGAAGGTTGGTCGCAAGTTCAAACCGCGAAGTCCGGCCAAGGCAGACAAGCAAAGGTTCGCTTGGTGCGGACGCGGAGTCGGAGACTCGCGGTTCGCCGCGAAGCTCGATTCGCGGAGTGCTGTCGCGGAGTACGCGGAGCTTCACAAAATTGAGAGCACAAAAAGACAAGGAAGGCACGTAAAGACAAAAGAGGGTGGACCCCCTCTTTATAGGCGACGACCCCGGAGCATCGCGGCGCGCCTTATCCGCGCGAAGCATCGCGGCGCGTCCGGATCCGCGGCCCCGACGAGCATCGCGGGGCCCCTTCGCGATGCCGCATCGCGAACCACCAACAATTTTGGCGATTTTCCCTCAGACTTCGACCCTTCACCCTCCGAGGCTCCAAGTCTGAGGGGGGGCATTTGTTGGTGCCAAAAATGTGGCCCGAAAGGAAGGAACGAAAAAGACAGCCGGCGCGCTGCATCGCGAAGCACAGCCGCGAAGCACAGCCGCGAAGCCCCACCGCAAAGCGTCCCAACCATGGTGGCCCCGCGAAGCTCCAGAGGCGGTAATCCTCCGCGAACCCGTTTGACGTTCGTGAGCCGCCGCGAAGCTGCAGAGGCGGTAATACTCCGTGAACCCGTTTGATGTTCGCGAGCCGCCGCGAAGCTCCAGAGGCGGTAATCCCCCGCGAACCCGTTTGACATTCGCGAGCCGCCGCGAAGCCCCAGAGGCGGCGCACGAGCCCTGCTTCGCGGCGCCCCTTCCCTATAAATACTTGACTCCCCCTGAGTCCCGATGGATGGACAACCCGACCTTTCGGCTTCTCCTCTCCCGAATCGTGAAGCACGCTTTGCCCCGGGAATCATGAGATCCGTGAGGTATTTCTACTTCGCGAGACGACTCTGATTTGTTTCGTTTTGAGCCCCTCTTCCGAGAGGGATGCCCTTTGCGAAGCTCAAGGGCATTCGCGAAGGAAGGGGATTCCCAAGGGAACCCGGGCCGCCGCGGAGCACTTGTGCTCCGCGAAACACCCAACCCATACGAGTAATCCCTATGCTAAGGCAGGATCGCTCCACTTCGTGAAGTACATTGCTTGGCAGGACCCTGCTTCGCGAACCACTCCTTCTTCGCGAGGCAGTGCTCCACGAACACTGTTCCACTTCGCGAAGCACCTCCCACTCCCACCTATGCCCCATGCTAAGGCCAAGGCACCCCACTTCGCAAAGCACACTCCTCTGCTTAGCGATTCATCTTTCCGTGCGACCCTCCAGGTTTGCACGATGTGATTTCAAAGTCCCATGGACAACATCACCCGTAGTGTTGCTTCGCCTAATGCTTCTTCGCATAGGCACGCTAACAGCTATTGCTTCTTTGGAGAGCCACGCTAACGTGGACCCCTCTATGGTTCATCCCTCGACCCCCCTTTACCATGGCCTTACCGGCACCTTCCCTTCCCCAAGGACCAGAGGGTACCGGTTATGTAAGTCCTAGGGTTGTGGAGTGAACCCACTTCGTCCGAGCTGCAGGACGTTAAACTGCCAAGCACCACGTCCTCAACACATGACGTTAAACTGTGACCCAACCTCGTCTCCCTCACGAAGGGTCCCCCCAACTCGAACATTTTTTACACCACTCGTCTCCACGGGAATGGAACTATTATGCACATGGAATGAGATCCTCCTTGTCGGAGTGGTGTATGTTCGCAGGGGAAGGGCTGCCTCAGAGCGTAAGCCCCTAACCTTTGGTACGGATGATTGCACCCGTGCATCTCTGTACTTCCCCACTACCAAGGTCAGTGGAGGACGTGATAGGGAACGAGGCACCTCCCATCGTCGGACCAAGGTCCATCTTTCCCGCGCTTTGTCGCGCCATGGGCCTCCATCCTGGAGTAAGTCCCAACACCATGGGCCGCCCAACGCGTAAGCCCCTCTTCGCTTCTCAGGGACGCACCCTTCGCGACGTGATCATCAGGTCCTTGCAACCTCTTGTTTCTCACACCGAGCATGACTCACGTGGGCTTAGAGTGAGCACCGACCCTGACCACCCCATTTGAACTACGAGGTCTTTGATCCATTTCAAGGCATGGTACGTAGGAAGCCTCCACAAGGTTCATGCCCACCCGTCGTTTCTTCACGTCGGGTCCCACCTACGTCCAGCATGACGTTAAACTACACTCCGGTCCAGTGGTAAGCCATTGCGACCCACCATTTGAACTACGAGGTCTTTGATCCATGTCAAGGCATGGTATGTAGGAAGCCTCCATGAGGTTCAAGCCCACCCGTCGCTCCTTCACGTCGGGTCCCATTCCAGTCAAGTGGTAAGCCATTGCGACCCACCACCTGAACTACGAGGTCTTTGATCCATGTCAAGGCATGGTAAGTAGGAAGCCTCCACGAGGTTCAAGCCACATTGCTCGGTCGTTCATTCACGTCGAGTTTCGCCCTCGTCCAGCATGACGTTAAACTGTATGCCCCCTTTGTCCTGCATGACATTAAACTGCCCACCTATTCCCATTTGAACTACGAGGTCTTTGATCCATGTCAAGGCATGGTACGTAGGAAGCCTCCACGAGGTTCAAGCCCACCAATAGTGGACCAAGGTCTACTTTCACATCGGTTCACCGGAGAAGCCATTTGAACTACGAGGTCATTGATCCATGTCAAGGCATGGTACGTAGGAAGCCTTCATGAGGTTCAAGCCCACCAATAGTGGACCAAGGTCTACTTTCACGTCGGTTCACTGACACACCCACCCGTCGCTCCTTCACATTGGGTCCCATTCCGGTCCAGTGGTAAGCCATTGCGACCCACCATTTGAACTACGAGGTCTTTGATCCATGTCAAGGCATGGTACGTAGGAAGCCTTCATGAGGTTCAAGCCCACCAATAGTGGACCAAGGTCTACTTTCACGTCGGTTCACCGACAAAGCCCCATTTGAACTACGAGGTCTTTGATCCATGTCAAGGCATGGTACGTAGGAATCCTCCCAGAGGTTCAAGCCCAACTCCCATCGGACCAAGGTCCATCTTCACGTCGGTACGCTGACGATGCCCATCGGACCAAGGTCCACCTTTACGTCGGTACGCTGACGACATTCATCGGGCCAAGGTCCAGCTTCACGTCGGTTTACCGGCACCATCCCGAACTACACGGACTTTGATTCCCTGCCACGGGGATACGTAGGAAGCCTCATCAAGGCTCAAGCCCAACTTCACTTTCGCCCCCCCCCCCTGCGATGGTTCCATTTCACTCTCCTTCCACTCCATTCACTGTCTCCCACGGGCTAGCCCCGGTGTCGATATCCCTTCAAGGAGGATCCCTCAATCCGATTTATCCCAGCTAATGCTCTGGTTGGGTTGATCCGTCTCCGCTGGACGTTAAACATGCAGCATACCCTGTGTTGAGCACGGGAAGCTGAGGAAAACCTCAGATATGTGTCTACGATATGTAATTCCCCGCGCCCGATGTGGGATGCCTCGGGCTTCCACGCCCTCGAGAAGCCTTGTGATCAAGGATAACAGACAGACATGCCAGGTACCCCAGCATCCAGACACGCTACTGATGCCTCAACGTGACTACTCCCCTGACCGAAGGTTGCTGCCCTGATTGGACCCTTTGGAATGTCCCGACAGAAGCAGTGTAATTAACCGGTGTCCATGGAAACATGGCACTGGGAAGAGTTTCACGAACTGCGTATTAAATCTATAAGGGAGACTCGGACTAGGTGACGAGTTCTGAGGAGGAATCCACAGGAGGAAGAACCGACATCCCATTATCCCGTTTCGATCAAGGAGCAGACGTCCCTGAATAAGGAGCGAATGCCGCCCGCCCTTGGAAAGCGGGAATGCGGGGAAACAAAGCCACGCGTCCTCCGCGGACGGATGCGCGTGCCCCAGCGAAAGCGTCAGAAACAGAAACCATTTCCAAAACCATTTAAAACATTTAATAAAGAGATTTTTGAATCAAAGTGTCCCATACCACCTTGAAGATTTTAACATTTTAAACCATTAAAATCCATATAAATAAATACTTAAAACCATTTTTAAAACATGGATATTAATGGGAACCATTTATAATAATAAATCATTAAAACATTTATTACGATATTTTATTTAAAGTGTTTTTAACAAAATGAGACACATAATAATTGAGGAATAACATTTAATCAGAACTTTATAATATCATGAGAATAACGGAATTCATGATATAATATTCCAAAGTACAGTATATAAACCATATAAGAGTAAATTGGTGCATAACAACAATTATTTCTCAATAGAAATTTAAAATGAGATGAAATCCCCTGTAAAGAAGGTACCCTTAAATTAAGGATAAATCAATCTCATAATTATGTGTGACAAATATAAATACACCCAATATAAGTGGATATTAAGTGTAAATCACTCAAAGTTCATTCACACATATTCACATGAGGACATATTCAATAACTACATGTTGAACCCAAAGAAATCGAAATTGGGTTAAAAAGTTCCCTTGGTAAAATTCGACAGCCTAACAGCATCACTTCAAAATTTAGAAAATGAGTTGATGAGAGATAAAAAGGGTACCTCATCACTTGGACATAAAATTTAAATCAATAAGGATATATAATAACATATACCAACATAATAGTATGTGAATTAAAAGACATAACAAAAAAGTCTTTTAAAAAGAGGAGGGTGAAAGATTCCCTTACCGACATGGGTATCTTTCGAAACATACGCCCCGTGAATGAAGGACAATACAACATTGATGTAAATACTCATAAACAAAAGTATATTACACAAAGAGTAGAGTAATGGATAGTAAATACACCAATCAAAGGAAATTGTTGAAAATGTATCATAAATCTCACGGGAATAAAAGTGAGATGAAAAATCCCTTACGAAAACTCGACAGCCTAACGGCGCCACTTAAAACTTCCAAAAATGGATTGATGAGATCAAATAGAGTCCCTCATAATATCACAACAAAATGTATAGAAAGGGGAATATAAAATAACATCCCCCATCATAACAAAGAGGAGCTTAAAAGAAGTGACATAAAGGAGAGTACTTAAAAAGAAAGAGAGAGGTTAGATCTCTTACGAAAATTCAGCAGCCTAACGGCGCCACTCAAAACTTCCAAAATGGATTGATGAGAGAGAATAGGGTATCTCATCACATGAACATAAATATTACAGTAATATTAATATAAAAGAACATCCCAATAACAAGAAAGATGAGCTTTATAAGGAATAGAATAAAAGAGTGTACTTAAAAAGAAAGAGAGGAGTAAGATCCCTTACCTCAGGTCCGACTTGACTTGATCATTCTTTAACGTCCTGAATAATAAACTTGAGTTAATTTACACTTTATTAAGAACCTTATTCTAGTTCATTATTCCTTTTAGATCAATTATTGTCATTTTATAAACATTATGTAATCATTTAAGTTAATAATGTTTGTTTTGACGATATTTGGTTCTTAAATCGAAAATGGACTTCTTACAATTACATGTTGTTCGTGTGGTCAAATGTTCTTTATATACAGAATGACATTCCTGATTTGGATAGCATATATATCATATATATCCATAATATACATGTATTTATAATATTACATAATCATTTAGAGGTAAGAAATGAAATTCACCGTTCATGGAGACGGTAAGCCGTACGTACGCATGAACGCTACTTTCATTTCTATGTCATATTAATGGAATTAAAACTAAATGAGAGGTATGTATATTTTAATTACATAATTATATTCATCATTTAGATTTATCATTCATCATATATATCCATTATATACATGTACTTATAATAGTACATTACATTTTGGGATAAGAAATGAAATGCACTGTTCATGGAGACGGTAAGCCGTACGTACGCATGAACGCTACTTTAATTTCTATCTCATACTTTAATAGAAATAAATAATAATGATATATAGGTATATTATAATTACAGTATAACATAATATATAATAACATTAAATCCATCCTTTATACGTCCCACATATGGCATTAACGAATCACATCATTTTGAGGGGGCGATAGTCCGCACTTCCTAAAATGAAGATATCATGTATACCCATAATGGAAACAATAATGGTATGCCATAAATGAAAAATACAGAAGATTAAGGAAAGAATAAAAATATTATATATCATATATAAAAATAGTTCCATCATAATGGCCCCCTTTGAAGGTGTTAAATGAGTATTGAACAATCATCGTTTCGGGAGGCAGAATTTCGCCATCCACGGAAACCGTATGTTCTTTAACCATTTGATGTAGTTGTGTGAGAGTGTAGCTCGAATAAATCTTATAACAACATCCTAGTATATTTAAGATACTGGTGTTGTTACAAAAGAAGTAAATAAAATGAGTTTAGGGGGTTGGAGAAGCAAAATAAAACAAATGAACATGAGAGAATGAATTACCTTTAAAAGTGTAACTCCTTTTGATTTGAGCCTAAAGGCTTCCTTTGAAAGGATTCTTCCCAAAGGGAATCCTCTAGGATGAGAAGAGGGATGTGGAGAGAGTAAATGAGCAGGGGATCGCCGAGACAAAGAACTGAGGAGTGTGTGAAATGAGGTAGAGGTGGGGGCCTTTTATAATATGAGAGGAGGAGCACTTTTGGAAATTATGAAACAATTATTTTATTTTCAAAAGTGTTTCGAATTTCTAAGGTCCCACATTGATATATTTCGAATATAAGATGATAAGGCTTAGAAATATTCCCATCCAATAGTTTTTGGACAAGTGTATGTCTTAGATTGTATATTATCTTTTCATTTTATTTAAACTGTTCATTAATGAGGTCATCGTTGCATCATCATGATGTCATAATTAAATTAATTTATTTAATGTCTAAAAATTATAACAAAAATATCCTGATGTAGGAAATATTTTTATCTTTATAAAGAGTATTTATAGACAAAAATATGATTAGTATAACCCCTTCTAAAAATTGTTTTAGTAAAACAATTTATGTTAGTGTCATTTTCACCTTTATTTAAAAAAAGGCATTAAAGTCATTATCTCACCCAAGAGGCTCCATAGGGTCCCCTAAATCGACCCATGGGTTGTCTTGGTCGGCCATGACTCATCCAATAGGGGTAGGACAAGTTTCATGGTGTTTTCATATTTTTTATAATATCATTTTTACCTTAAATTACACTAATTACCTCTAATCACGATTAATGAAAAAAAGTTACTATTCACCAAAAAATTATTTTCATCCCATTGAACCACATTTTACATAATAAGGACAACCATGTATGTCGGATTTTCAAAATTCAATACACATTAGTCGTAAACTTTCATTTAACTGAAAAATCGGTTTGCTTGATTACCACTTAGTGGTTTCACTATTCATCAAAAATTGGAGTTTTTCAGAAAATTACCAAAAATTAACTCTAAGCTATATTTGATATTCCGAATTCAAAAATGAAGCCCATTTTACAAAATTCAAAAAATATAAGTCACATTAATTAATTTAATAATTAATTCTCACTGTCAGAGCAAATAGCGTGTTTTTAAGAAACAATATATATCAAAAGATTGATATTTGTTTATGTCGAATTTCAAAGTGAAATTAATTCCAAAGTCCACCATTGAATAAAATGGTAAAAATATTTTATGGTTTCACTTTAAAACCAATTCAAAAGATAATCTAATCATATAAATAAATTAGATTAAAATAGGTTTTGAATTAAAATACAACATTTTTCACTTATTCATAAAAATGAACTTTATCGGATGAATAACAAAAACATACACAAAGTAAATTTTGATGTCCCAATTATAAAGAAGGATTTTATTTGGTCCAAAAGAATGTATAAGAGTTACCAAAACTATATTTAAAGAGGGTTCGCCATCAAAAGGTGATAAGTGAACCTTTAGTGAAAACTAGGGCATATACGCCTAAAATTTAATTCTTTTCGTATTTTAAGCCTTTATCTTTTATTAGATAAATGTAAAAACATTTAAAAAACATATATAATCATATTTTAGTTATTTCTATCCATTCTCGCCAATACAACGACTACATGTTAACTGCCATTTAAAATAATATTATTTTATTATTAGAGTGCAACGTAAGATTCCCAAGAAACTCGTTGTTGCATGTTGGGTACGCCATCGAGCATAGCATCCCCTTTCAATTCATATTATTATTTTATTCACAAATATGGATAAATATGAAAATATCATATTCTTTATTTACCTGGGGTGTTACACCTAGACATGTCCAAAACCTATTGGATGTGTGGATTTCAAACCCTTATCACCTTATCCCCGAAACACAACAATGTGGGACCATTAAAATCTGAAACTCATTCTAAAATAGAGTAACATTTCATTACTTTCCAAGAGTGCCCCTCCTCTCCTCTTATAAAAGGCCCCCACCCCTACCTCCTTACCCACACTTACAAAGCCTTTGTCTCAGCTAACCTCTGCCCATTTTGTCTCTGCACATCCCTATCTAACTCCTTAAAGCCTCAATTTGGGCAGAAGTCTTCCCAAGGAAGCCTTTTAGCTCAAACCAAATGGAGTTACCCGATTTTAAGGTAATGTCTTCACTTGAGTCCTTTTTTTTTATTTTGCTTCTCCAACCCCCTAAAGACTTTTTATTCTTTCTTTTGTAACAAATCCAGTATCTTAAATATACTAGGATGTTGTTATAATAAGTATTCGAGCTACACTTACACACACAATCGTCTAATGGTTAAAGAACATACTGTTTCTATGGTTGGTGATTTTCTGCCTCACGAAACGATGATTTTTCAATATTCTTTTAACACCTTTAAAGGTGGCCATTATGATGTTACTATATTTTATATATGATATATATGGTATTTATGTTTACTATATGCTTATGTATTTTATATTTAAACCATACCTTTATTCTTTTCATGTTGTGTAAATGCGATAATTTCATATGAGGAAGTGCGGACTACCGCCCCCTCAAGTGATGTGACTCGTACATGAAATACATGGAATGTATAAATAATGAAATTAATGAACATATGAGACCTATACAACATATATATTATACTGGAATTATAAAATATATATATATATATCATTTATTTTTAATTCTATTAATATGAAAAAGAAAAAAAATGAAAGTAGCGTTCATGCGTACGTACGGCCTACTGTCTCCATGAACGGTGCTTTTCGTTTTTTATCTCCAAATGATATGGAATAGTATAAAATGAATATGTACTGGATATATATGATATATATGATATATACATAATGATTATAACTCTGGATATAATGGATACATGAACAACTTGTATTTATAAAGAGCATATTTTGACTCAAGTACCAATGATCGTTTAAACGACCGTTATTAACTAAAATAATTACATAGTGTTCATGACATGGTAATAAGTGATATAAAAGGAATAATGAACATGAAAATGTTCTTAAGTAAGTATAAATTAACTCAAGTTTATTATTCAGGAGATCAAAGAACGATCGAGTCAAGTCGGACCCGAGGTAAGGGATCTTACTCCTCTCTTTCTTTTTAAGTACACTCTTTTATGTCATTCCTTTTAAGCTCGTCTTTCTTGTGATTGGGATGTTATTTTATATTACTCTTACTGTAATTTTTATGTTCATATGATGAGAGAACCTATTCTATCTAATCAATCCATTTTGGAAGTTTTGAGTGGCGTCGTTAGGCTGCCGAATTTTTCGTAAGGGATCCAACCTCTCTCTTTCTTTTTAAGTACTCTTCTTTATGTCACTTATTTTAAGATCCTATTTGTTATGTTGGGGGATGTTATTTTATATTCCTATTTCTGTAAACTTTATTTTAATATGATGAGAGACCCTATTTCCTCTCATCAATCCATTTTGGAAGTCTTAAGTGGCGTCGTTAGGCTGCCGAGTTTTCGTAAGGGATTTTTCATCTCACTTTTATTCCCGTGAGATTTATGATACATTTGCCACAATTTCCTTTGATTTGTGTATGTACTGCCCATTATTTTTCTAATTGTGTAATATACTTTCATTTATGAGTATTTACATCAATTTTGTATTGTCCTTCTTTCACGGGGTGCATGTCTCGAAAGATACCCATGTCGGTGAGGGAACCTTTCACCCTCCTCTTTTTAAAAGACTTATTTCGTTATGTCTTTTAATTCACATGCTATTATGTTGGGATATGTTCTTATATATCCTTATAGATGTAAATTTTATTACCAAGTGATGAGATACCCTTTTAGTCTCTCATCAACTCATTTTCTGAATTTTGAAGTGACGTCGTTAGGCTGTCGAATTTTACCAAGGGAACTTTTTAACCCAATTTCGATTTCTTTGGGTTCAACATGTAGTTATTGAGTATGTCATCCTTTGAATATGTGTGAATGAACTTTTATTGTTTTATAATTAATATCCAATTATATTGGGTGTATTTATATTCTTCACACGTAATTTTGAGATTAATTTATCCTTAATTTAAGGATACCTTCTTTATAAGGGATTTCATCGCATTTTACATTTCTATTGAGACTTCGTTGTTGTTATGCACCAATTAACTCTTATATGGTGTATATACTGTCCTTTTGAATATTATATCATGAATCCATTTATTCTCATGATATTATAATGTTCTGATTAAATGTTATTCCTCAATTATTGTATTCATGTGTCTCTAATTTTGGTAAAAACCCTTTAACCAAAATATCGCTTTAAATGTTTTAATGATTTGTTCTTATTAATATCCATGTTTTAACAATGGTTTTAAGGATTTATTTATATGGATATTAATGGTTTAAAATTTTAAAGGCTTCAAGGTGGTATGGGACACTTTGATTCAAAAACCAATTTATTAAATGTTTTAAATGGTTTTGAAAATGGTTTTTTTATGGATTCATTATTTTAAAATCCTAAAATGTTATATTGTGATTGAAATGTGGAAATGTTATGTTTCCTTTATGCATGTTTTATGTGATACATTTATGTTATGGTTCTTGGGCATTGTTATGAAAACAGGTGGTTCCGTGATAAACTAAGGGCGGGTGAGCCCGATATAGCTCTCCAATGCATTGGGTAACGGGAAGGAGGGAAACGTTAAGGTTTCTCCAAAGAGATTTAGGGAATATACTATGGTGGGTATTCCAAACGTAACCAAGAGGGTTACTCCCGATGTTAGAATGTTATCAATGCCTCATGTTACGTTTTATGTCTTATGATTTCTATGATTTATTCATGATTTGATGAGGTATGATAAAGTGCCTATGTTTTATGGGTAAAGTATGATTTCATTCTTATGTATATATGAACTCATGTTTCCTTTCCATATTTTTTATAAACCTTACTGAGCTTTTTATCCTCATACCAAGTTTTTTTGAAATGTTTTTCACAGGTCAAGGGAAAGGTACATGATTTGATGATAGTGTCAAGGAAGTTTCAAGAAAGATTCCATGATTTATTTTTTTTAAATATGTTTCCATTAATGGGAAAAAATGAAAATTATCTTTTTTCTAACCACTTCGTTTAAATGTGGAATGTAATGCAAGTTTTATTATCAAATTCTCTAAAACTCTAAACCAGAAAAGATCCTCAATGTGTAATCTTGTAATAACTCAAGATTAAGTGGGGACTTATATTAACACTAAAAGGAAATAAATTAAACATTAACATGAAAGAACACATTAATA